>SKCR01043501.1:0-59294 GCA_019454045.1 Zanthoxylum bungeanum
CCGCAAACTCGTTCGAACGTAATTTCAAACGCACCTTGAACGCAAACACACTGGAAGGTTTAGTTCGCACGAGAAGATGAACGCACTACGTACGGGAACCTGCTGCCAAGTTTTGTTCGAACCCAAACATGAACGTGACACGAACTCTATTCGTTCGAACGTAAACACGAACACAGCACTAACGAACATATTATATCTTCATGCACAGTCTTCAAATACTAGTCCAATTACTCCGAAATTTTCAAAACTCATTATAACTCAATTAAATTTGTTTTATTACGGAAGATGCCAACAAACATGGAACTAACTATTGCCTTAAATGAATATGGCATAGCAACAATATATATCTATAATACCAAGAATAATAAGATTACCAAACTTTCAGGAGTGGTCTTTGTGGGTTAGAAAGCAACGGTGAGAAAATAAAGAATAAAAAAATGACTAGTAAAAATATTTCATTCACAAAATATGAATACATATGCCGGTTAATAGGACTTAAGTTGATGTGCAAAATTTACAGATAGCCTTTTTCCTCTCTCTCACACAAAAGGGCAAAAAAATAAAATAAAAAACTACAATAATTTTGTTTTTTAATTTTATTTTCGCATACTATTCCACATATTCTTCACAAAATATATATTTGCCACAAATTTAAACTATATCTTTACCATAATTTTTTTCTTTTATTTTCTCTAATTAAGGAAAATTGTCTAATGCAGTGATCATGTGTTAACTTACTATCCACTTGATCATGGGTTTAAACCTGGAAACAGCCTCTCTGTAAACAAAAAAATAAGCGTAAAGCTATGTAAATCAGAAACTTTCCCAGAACCTATTTATAGCAAGAGCTTTGTGCACTGTACAAGGAAATTTGCCAATTCTTACTAATAAATCATAAATTTTACAGGAAAAAATCTAGAACCCAGATTTTCTACTTTGGAAGTAGTTATTACCTAGTATCATATCCAATTCGGTAGTCTTAAACAGACATCATTAGCAAAGAACCACATAAAGCCTCAATTCTGCACACTACAATCTTCCCCTTGGTTAATGCATCACTTCCCCTTGATTAATGTATGATCCAGAGTAATTTTCATATGACTACAGAAAAGTTGTCTACATCTTTAAACTCGACAAACATTGGTAAATTAAAAATTAAAATTTCAGAGAATCTTATAATTAAAATACTGGCTGGCTGGCTTGATAAATACTTGTGTTACTACAGAAATCCAAAAGCCAGAATTTATCTGATACAGACGATTCTGAAAACTAACACTCTTCCAGAAATGGCAGCATTTTCCTCCATGGGACCAATATTTTCACTCTAGATATCAATAGAGTAAGTTCAACTAAATTTTCAATTTATCTACTCACACAGGCACTCAAAATAAATGACAGAACGGGAAAACTAATTAAGAAGCGTTACTGCTGTAATATGGAAAAGTCAAATAGAAAGTAACTCCATGAAAATAATACCTTATGATCCATTTTTCTGTTAAAGCCAGATATTACTGCACCTGGAGGGAATATTTTGGCAGCATGTTCTCCAGTAGCAACTGAAGCAATAGCTGAGCGGTCGGTTTATTACAACATAAACTCTGGAACTTCCATGTCCTTTCCACATGTTTCTGCTGTTGCAGCAATTCTGATATCTTTCCAACCTTCTTGGTGTCCAGCAGCAATAATGTCTGCAATAATGACAACAGGTTAGCAGCTTCATACATGAAAATTAACCAGAATATATCTTTTTTATTAATTTAATTAACAGAATCAAATTTTCTAAGACTTTTTTATTGTTGCAACGACTGACCTGATTGAACCACACCTTTTGACTACGGATCTGGACACATAAACGTGGAAGCGGCTGTGAATCCTGGACTAATTTATGACTTTGACTCCTATGACACAACTGAAAATCTCACAGGAGATAATTCATTGCCAAAACCCTTCCACCCCCTCTTACAATTTTAACTACCCACCAGTAGGTGTTTCCAACATGAATGGAAGTTTATCCATTCATCGAACAGTTACATATGAAGGTGAATGCCCAATGGTTTATGTTGCATACATAAATAATATAGTAAGGAGTCCTATCAGTCTGAATCTGCCTTCCTTGTAGGAAAAAGTGTTCTGATGTATTTTTTGAGTTCAAGCAGAGTATTCGAATTATCAGATGGGCTGTTTCATCATGGCCACAAATGTACTCAAACTGGAAAGCGATGAATACAAATTTAACTTTTAGTAAACAATAAACAATCGGATTATCTCCTCTCGTCTATTAGGCTGAAAGTATGTAAGCTAGGGTGAAGATCTTGATAGTTTGCAGTTTTGTCGGGAAGACCCTTTAATGCCAAAAGGGTGTTCGGCGCGCAGCATTACACAGCATTAGAACCTTATACAATATTAATTTAATACAACACAGTGTTTGACGACAATGCAGTCCACCCCGTATTGTATTATTTAATGCTGTCCACACTGTATTAACGAATGATTGAGGAAATGATGAATTATGATGTATTGAACTAAAAATTAATAAAAATAATAATAATTTCTTCTTCTCTAATCATCAATATTATTTTATTTATATAAAAAATTAAATATTAATATGAAAAAATTTATAAAATATTAAAAAATTAAATATTAATAAAATATTACAATATTAATTTAATATTAAAAAATATTATTAAAATATTAAAAAATTATTAATATTAATATTAATATTAAAAATATTATTAAAATATTAATATTAGAAAATAGTATTAAAATATCAATATATTAAAATTAATATTAAAATAAGAAATAATTTTAATATAGTACAATATAATATACAACATTAATATAATACAATACTATTGTAATGCACCTTAATACTAGGGGTGGCAAAACGAATCAACGAATCGAATTTGTATCGAATCATAAACGAATCGAATCAAAATATGATGGATTTGTATTCGATTCGTTTATTAAACGAATCCTAATATCAGGATTCGTATTCGATTCGTTTATTAAACGAATCGATAAGAATATTCGTTTAGTCGTTATATTATTTAATAACATAATTTACCATAATTGATTTCATTAATTCTTCATAAATATATACGTATGAAATATGTAATTAATATATTTACTAAAAATACATCACCAAATATCAAAAATATTATTTTCTCATGGTAATTAACCATAATTTCTCGAATCTTAATTAGAAAATAACAATAACTAGTAAAAAAAAATAATAAAACGAATCATAAACGAATAACGAATAAACGAATCAATGAGCTTACATTCATATTTGATTCGTTAATAAACGAATCGAATCGAATTGACCCATTTATTAAACGAATCTGTTTTTCAAACCCATATTCGCTTTAAAGCGAATCGAACGAACGAATAACGAATAATGACCCCAACATGCCACCCCTACTAATACAATACACTCTTTATTAAATAATTCAATATAGCTTAATATAATACAGTGTTTAAACGCACCCAAAGAGCATTAAAGTATGCTAGGGTGAAAATCCAAAATCCCATAAGAGAGAGAGTTCATCACCTGAGGATGTCTTGTTGATCAAGTAACCCTCCGTAAATTAAAGTTAAAACCTCATTACCCAATGGATTATCACCAATAATCTCCACAAGAGCATAAACCTTCCTTAAAGTGGTGGAAGCGATGTGTATCTCGAACAACAATCTCTCTTCCTTCAGTTTTGATATTAACTTTATGACAGTATGACAGTCTCCACAGACTCTAAGGTTCTTCACAATCTGTAAAGGAGCTCCGGGAGGAGTGGTTATCAATCCAAAAGCAATGGCCAGCCTCTCACTGTGTTTACAGAGAATGGCTTCTTTTTGTTCATCATCAATTTCTTGAAGCACATAACTCCTATCAGGCTCATAACCTGCATCCTTTAATCGGCTACTTAACTCTTCAAGTTTAGAATAAATTTGAACCGACTGCGGATGTGTGATGTCACCAGCCAAGAATGAGTAGGTCTTGTTCTTCACTTCAATCCAGCTGTAACCAGCTTCTTTTTTCACTTTTCTCTCATCCATTAGCTTCCTCACTCTAGCTCTCTCTTGCCAACGTCCTGCTGCAGCATACATATTTGATAACAATACATACACGGCGGAGTCATGCGGCTGAAGTGAGATGAGCTTTTCCCCTGCAAGTTTTCCCAGATCTATATTACGGTGAACACAGCAAGAAGCCAAGATAGTTCGCCACACAGTTGCACTAGCAGCAAATGGCAGTCTGTTAATGATATCCATGGCCTTTTCAAGCATTCCAGCTCGACCATATAGATCAACCATGCAAGAATAGTGCTCCATTGTTGGAGAAATGTGATAGTCATTTACCATGATATTAAAGTATCGTTGACCTTCGTCAACTAAACCAGCATGAGTGCAGGCAGTAATTACACCAATGAATGTTATACCATCGGGTTCCAATTCTTTTCTTTGCATTTCCATAAATACCTCAAGAGCCTTCTTCGCATGTCCATGCTGTGCATATCCACAGATCATTGTGTTCCATGACACCAAATCTCTTTTCCCTTGCCTCTTAAAAACTTGACCTGCACTCTCAATATTCCCTTTCTTTGCATACATTGTAACAAGTGCGCTACTGACACATAAAGCGTTATTTAATTCTGCTTTAATTGAGCATGCATGAATTTGTTTCCCCTGTTCTGCTGCTGCTGCTGGTGCAGTACAGGCATTTATGACACTAGAAAATGTAAACTCATTGGGTTTAACCCCTTCACTTGCCAACTTTCTGAATATCTTGACTGCTCCTTCAGTGTCTCCTATTTGAGCGTATCCAGCTAGCAGTGCCGACCATGCCACAATGTCCTTGTCATCAATGAGTTCAAAAATCTTAGCAGCTTCATCCACTTTTCCTTTCTTAACATAAGCATCTAAAAGTGCCGTTCCAACTGTAGATGACTTCTCATAATTAGTTTTGATGATTTGTGCATGTACTTGGAAAGGGGAAACAACAGGCTGTACCGTAAGAATTATGGAATAAGTAAAATCATTTGGTCTAACACCTTCCCTGTTCATTCGGCTAAAAATATTCACCGCTTGATCCATTCCACCATTCTGCAAATAACCACTAATCATGGCTGTCCACGATACCACATCTTTAGTTTCATGCATCATAGAGAATATTTTACTGGCTTCTTCAATTTCACTGCACTTACTGTACGCAACCATGAGTCCCGTTCTAATGTTGTGATCAAAATCAATCCCATTCTTTAAAACCTGACAATGCAGCTGCCGTGCAAGCCTCAATTCTTTAGTATCAGCACATAACTTTATAATAGGAACAAAAGTTGACATTGTCCGCTCTGCACCCGCAAGTCTCATATTGCTAAATATTTCAAAAGCTTCCATATGAAGCCCATTGGTCACATAACCTGAAACCATGCTGTTCCAAGTAACTGAATCCCTATCCTCCATGCTATTAAAAACAGCTCGAGCATCTCTAACTATCCTTGATTTCAAGTACAAACTAATCAAAGCATTGCATACGGATGTTATCACCTCAAACCCATTCTTATAACCACGGTATGAACTTGAACTCCCCTCTCAACTATCCCTTCATCTCCTAAAACTCTAAGAACAGTTGTAAAGGTAAACGAATTAGGCTTAATACCCTCAACTTGCATCCTACAAAACAGCTCCAGCACTCTCTCATTCATTTTATTACGTGCATAACCACTTAACAGTGAAGTCCAAGAAACCACATTTTTCTCATTCATTTCATCAAAAGCTCTCCTTCCATCATCCACATTGTTAGTCCTCATATACAAATCAACAAGAGAAGTACCAACACTAACATCACTTACAAGACCAAACTTCAAACACTCACAATGTACTTGTCTACCAATAACATTATCAAACAAGCATCCACAAGCCTTCAACACCGAAGACAGAGTCGGCCCAATTACAGGTAAACCCAAACGGCGGATACCCAAGAAGATATGAAGAGCTTTCTGGTGGAGGTTATCACGAGAGCACTCAAAAAGTACGCGATTGTACTGAACATGGTTTCTTTGGGGACTTTCATCGAACAGGTTGTGTACTTCCCTTAAAGCAGAGAATTCCGATTCCAATGCATGGTTCTGCCCACTCGCGGCAATGGCGTGTAACTGAGAGTTGAATGGGCTACTGATACTCTTGAAAGGTTGATTTGTTTGAGGCTTTATGAGCGATCTCAAAGAGAGGCTCAGAGTCATTCTCTCTATGATCAAGCTATGTTAGCTAAACAATGATGGCGTATATTGTTGTATGGTGATTCATTTGTTTTTCATGTTTTCAGAGCTAGTTATTTTTGTCTTGTTTCTTTTTGGATGCTGATTTGGGCTCTGATCCATCTTTTATTTGGTGAAATATTCTTTGGGTGAGGGACCTTTTTATAAAAATGTATTCATTGACGAGTGAAGATTGGTATAGACATCGGTATTTTTATCATAGTAATTAGTTGACAAGAGCTTTTAATTTGAGGCATTTTTCCTCTAATAGCTTTGCCAAATGATGCAACTGTGGTTGATTTAATTGGTCATAGAAATTGCTGGAATATACCATGGCTGAAACAATATTTTGTGGATGTTATTGATATACAATCCAATCCATTTTGCGAATAAGTTGTCTTATCAACAGTCTCAATGTATTATTCTGTGGCATTTAGAGAAAGATGGTATTTTCATTATAAATTACCAACTATGGTTAATTTTGTGTAGAAAAAGATAATGGATTATATGGAGTAGGCACTTCGAAAGGTGGTAGAAGTGGATGGAAGGTAATCTAGTGATTGGTGTTCCTTTAAAAGTGAAAATTTCTATGTGGAGAGTTTTATCTAACATTTTATTAATTATGATTAATTTGGTGTAGAAAAAGATAATAGATTATGTGGAGTAGGCACTTCGAATTGTGGTAGTAGTGGATGGTGTGTTAGTGACGTATTTTCAAGATGTATTTTGATGATGCAAGCAGAAGACTTTGACGCACATTAAGGATATTACAAAAAGATGTCGAAGTAATTGGTAATGAAGAGTAAAATGGATGTGAAGACTCAAGCGTTTTTTGAAAAAAAAAATTATGCGGTCTTAGCTTAGGGCTCTCTTTGTAAGTGAGTTGATAACTTAAGTCTTTAAGCTCATAAGACATGCACATTCATTTAAATGTATTAGGGTCAAATGCAAAATATTTTCAACTTTCGAATCTTGCATTTTCTGTATCGAGACCGGCATACTGGTCTCCTACACCGGCATACCGATGACCATAATCTGCCTTAGGCAGATTTGCATGCTCTTTGAAACCGGGCTACTTCATACCGGTCTCCCATACTGGTCAATTGGAGCTTGCACAGCCACTGGAATCGAGACAGATCATACCGATCCCCATACTGGTGAGCTAACCGACATACTGGCCTTCATACCGGTCAGTATTTCGGTATTGCGCTTTAATCTTCAACGATTATATAGCCATTTGATTTTGAAGGACCGGCATACCGGCCTTTGAGACCGACATACCGGTCTCTGACAAAGAGCATAGACTGTTTTACATCTTCTCTAAAAATTGAGCCGCAAATCTGTTTTTGCATAGTTCTAACACCTTCATATAGTTTTCTAACAAATAAAAACAGAGAGTTTACTAAACATTCATCATCATACTCTCTCATAATCAAGCTCACACACTACACCTCCATATCATTTGTAGTGAGCTTAGAATTCTTGGGTTAGCAACTCACATCCTTAAATTTTCTTATCTTTTGTGAGTGCCCAAGTTGTACTTTAATCTTCATATTCAAACACTTGTGGTAGTGAAATCTCTTGTTAAGTGGGTATACTCAAAAGGGTGGTTATTGTAAAAGTTGTGAGTGTGCCTAGGAACAAAACTCATTGTAAAGGTTTAAGAGTAAGCCATTGAAAATCTCTTGTGTAAAAGTTTGGAGTGAACCCAGAGGACAAAATTCTTGGTTACGAGTAAGCCACGGAAAACTCGGTGTAAGTTGTAGATTCAACTTAGTAGAAAGCTTCAAGCGCGGTTTAAAAGAGTGGATGTAGGAATTGTTGGCTGAACCACTATAAATCTTGTATCAATTTCTCTAACTCTATCTCTTTAATTTATTGCAAGCTTTACATTATATTTCCATATTATTTAACATAGCTTGTCATTGAAGAAATTAATTGTAGAAATTTGACATTAACCTTAATTGGTAAAGCTATTAGCTTAGTACCGTAAAATCGACAAGAATTTTTATTTCTTTAATATTAGGTCATTACTCAATTCACCCCCCCCCCCCCCCCTCTTAGGTATATAGATTGTCTTTTGTTGTGTGCTTGTAGAAAATTTCAGATGGAAGGTAATTTAGTAGTTGGGACTTGGGAGTTACTTTAAAAGTGAAAATTTTTATATGGATAGTTTTGTCTAACATCTTACTAACTATGGTTAATTTGGTGTAGAAAAAGATAATGGATTATGTGGGAATAAGCACTTTGAATAGTGGTAGCAGTGGATGGAGTGCAATTTAATGGTTGGGGGTTCCTTTAAAAGTGAACATTTTTATGTGGAGGGTTTTGTCTAACATAGTACTAATTATGATTAATTTGGTGTAGAAAAAGATAGTGGTTTCAAGTAGTTGTCTTTTCTATAGAGAATATGGTGAGAATATTATGTATTTTTATATTCTATTAGTATGCTAAAAAGGTATGAGTTTTGAGTCAATTTTACGATCTTTTAACAAATACAATTTTTTTGAATTTTGAGATTTGTTTGAAGCTTGTTGATGGTGATTTTTGGGCATCAGGATCCCAGCAAAGCAAGAAGGGTATAAAGGGGATTTCCATTTCTGACGTTCTGAGGGCCGAAGCTCGGGGAGAATGAGCATCACGCCTAGCGTTAGGGTCGGGTCGGTTCATATACATCACCCGACCCAAGGAGTGAAGATCTTCAGAGCAGTTCAGATAGTTGATTTCTCAGTCCCAACCCGACTTGATTGCTCGGCAACCAACACTCGTGATTTTCAACCCGGTAGAGCTGGTCAGGGTGTTGGTTTCTAATCACATGGTCATGGTCGGGTAGTTGGAACCTTGCATAGGGACTCACATTCTCTAAAATATCTGATGTGATGGGAGCAGGTGGCTAATTAATCTCCTGACACAAGATAACATATAGCAGTGGCCAAGAATAACATGGATTAATGAGATATAGGTGTCAGAAGGAAGGTGTGTCAGGCCGTGGGGTTAGTGTTCTCAGAGCAAGTGGGGCACAGAGCCTTGGCATTGATGGCAGAGTCGTGTGGCTGTTTTCATGAAGATATTGTAATAGTGTAATTTACCATATTATATAAAGGGCTTTGGAGATCATTGTAAGGGGTTAGCAAATTTTACTCAAGCACTGCTTGGAAGAAAGAGAATGAAAAGTTAGTGCGAGAGAGAGTAGAGGTGGCTCGGTCAAAGCCGACCAACTGTAACAGAGAGGTCAGTCCAACTCAACCACGTTATAAAGCATATTTTTCCTTTGCGCCTGTGTACGTAGGTTGGATCCATTCCACCGAACCACGTTAAATTCTTTGTTCATTGTGTATTTTCTTACCTCTTGCTAAGTCTGTATTTGGTCCCCAAACCAAATAAATTCACAATTGATGGGAGATTTTTTTAGGAGTGTTCTCCCAAAACTATCCCTGAAACGAAAATCAACCGTCAACAGTCAGTGCCGTCTGTGGGGAATCAGGATAAAAAATAGTAAACACACTAAGACGATGGAATGAGACGGGAACCACAGATCTTCAGAGGGTTCAACCATGGAGTGGATAAAAAAGATGGAAGATGAAAATCTGAGATTACCCTAAGGTTCTGACCCTATGCGGAAAACACAATAATCAAGACAAGTCCTGATTACTGTAACTATGAAATTCTAACAGACAACTACAATATCAACCAATTACAATATAATCCCAAATATTAATTCAATGAAAAATATAAATGCAGAAAATAAATAAACATTACACAAAATCAACACAATATTTTGGTGACGAAGTGGAAAACTCGTACAAGTAAAAAACCACTTCAGGTATCTCGGCTACCAGTCCAATCCACTATGTGGAGAAAAACTTACAGCGATGGTCAAGACCTATGGTGGCAACTCCACTGACTCAAATACCTCTAGACTGTAAAAACCCAAAGAACTCCTTTAGCCCGCACACCACTGTTTTCTTCAGAACCTCTGAAGTCTCTGAGTGGGTCAAATCCTTACGCACGCCGGAACTCCGACTACCAATCTTCCTCCTTGAGAACTCTGAAGGATTGGGAATTTTGTGTTTGTTTGTGTTGAAGGTTTATCAAAGAGAGATTCTCACCATTAACAAAGAAGACAAGAAGATAAAGAAGTCTTCAATGGTGGAATCAAAAGAGGTTGAAAATTTTGAGAGATTATGGCCCAAAGGAAATGTATTTCAACACTTGGGGATGGTGGCTACATGTTCTGTTTATAGGTAGGGTGTAAAACTAGGGTTTTTCAAAGTGAAAAGGCACAAAAACGCGTCCAGATTGCAGTCGTATTTGAACGGTTACTCAAACGCACCACGAACGTACGCCTACTGAAAAGACTCGTTCGAACGTCACTCGAATGCACCACGAACGGATGCTCTATGGAATATCCTCGTTCGAACGCACCAAGAATGTGACTCGAACATTTGCTCTCTGGAATGATCCCGTTCGAACCCAACAATGAACGTGACACTAATGTCTTTCGTTCGAACGATGAAGCGAACACGCCACTAACCAAATTACTCCAGCTCTGCCAAAAACCAGTCCAATTGCACCAAATTCTTCAAGACTTGTTACAACTCAATTGAATTTATTTTGTCACAGACATTGTCAATAAAAATGGAACTAACAGAATAGACCATGCGAAAAGATAGGGAAGAAGCACGGAATTAGAGAGAATCGACTCAGACCATCATGAAAGCCATGATGGATAAGTTGGAGGAGTTAGAAAAGAAAAATGAGGAAAAAATAGAAGTAGGTCGCAGCCGTATGAGAGAATAGATAGCAAGGGGAAAGAAGGTTGTCAGGTCAGATGGTGGTGGTGGAAATGAGAAGAATGGTGCTCATAGAATGAGATACATAGTCATCGTCGGAGCTGAACTACTGTCTATAATTACTGAGAAGAGGGCAACGAATATTGTCAGGAAGAATATCGTATGCCGGTTCGGGATTCTCTTACGGATAATGAGAAGTAGTTTGACAGCACGGGCTTCAAGAAGCTTTGTGAAGACCTCTAAATTGTACTGAGGTTCACCTCGTCTACTCATCCAAAGTCAAATGAGAAGGTAGATGAGACAAATAAGACGATCAAGAGCAACGTGAAGGCAAGACTTGGCTCATGCAAAGGTTTATGGGTTGAGGAGATGCCAGAGGTACTACTGGCGTATCGAAATATCTATAAGGATTCTAAGGGTGAAACACATTTCTCACTGGCCTATGGGTTTGAGGCGATCATCCCAGTAGAGATCGAGGTGGCAAGCCATCGGGTGCAGCACTTTGGAGAGGGGCAGAATGAAGACCTCATCAGGCACCATCTTGATTTGATAGAAGAAAATAGGGAAAGGTCGGCAGTTAAAATAGTCGTGTATTCGCAAAGGATGACTCAGTTTTATAACAAGAATATTCGGATATGACTTTTCCTTCCCGGAGATTCGGTCCTGAGGTGGGTTACTTTGAATACCAGGAGGCCCGAGGAAGGTTGGTTGGGAGCTAAAATGGGAAGAGCCGTATAGAGTGGTTGGGATCGCCAGGTTAGTGCCTATATTTTGGAATAGCTTGATAGTACCCGACTCAGGAAGCCCCTGGAACGCAGAGATGCTGAGGAAATACTTTCAATACCTCTTCATTGATCTGTCGAATGAAATGTAAAAGAGGTGACCAGAAATCACCAATTAGGACTGAGCTGTCGAATGAAATGTAATATCAGGAGTCGGTGGATTCTACTAGCCACTCCTAAGGAATGTACACGCTCATCCTAAAGAAGTTGTGGATGTTGTTCCGCCTACCAAATCTTCGAATTTACGGAAACAACAGTCACCATGGAACAATTGGAGGTCAGATACTTAAGAAATACTCGATTAGTTTCAATAAGGGCCTCCTGCTTATTATGTAGGTACGATGGGTTTCTAGCCACCTTATTATATAGAGAGCGGAGCATTTGGCATCGAGCTGGTGAATGAAATACAATATCAGGGGTTTGAGCCTGGCAAATTTTTTCCCATCTTTAATGTTGATGTTGAACAAGTTGCTCCTAGAGAAATTATGGTTGTTGTCTGACCTATCAGCCTCCAGTTCCCCCAAAGAGTTCGGAACAAAAGGATATTGTTAGAGAATTATTCATAGATGTCGAGAAAGATATTTTAATAAGAGTCTCTTTTAGAATGGTCATCAAAGAGTTGTAAGACAGGCAGTAGATTCTCTAGATATGAATGAGACTTTCCATTTTAAATAAAAAAAATTCATCGTTCTTGTTTATTATTTGGATGGGAAAAGCATGTTTAATATCTTGTGAAATACTCTTGATCGGGCCTTGTGAATAGATGAAGAACGTGTGGGAAGAGCACAAACCCCCCGAGGCACATGGTTTCTTGGTGTCATTATCAAACTCCCGGACTGGAACGTTACTACCTAAAGACCTACATCTTTGAGGAATATAGTATGAAGACCTGCGTGGCGTTCGATACCTCGGGGTAACCATAGAACATTTGGTGGAAGGGCCAACATGGTGTTTGGGGCCCCCAGGCAACCATGACACGTATAGAATGATAACAACTCAGGTACTACGATACCTATAGGTCAGCATAGCGTGGGGAGAGATAATTCCCCCACGGTGTTTGCCACCCAGGTCAGAGATGCATAGCATGAGGAAGGCCCAAGAGCCTCATTGGCGTTTGTAGCCTCGAGACATGCTTGGTACGGGGAGGGATAATGCTCTGATGGCGCTGACCATCCCATTTCGGATCCACTATGAGCATAGCACGGAAATATTAGAAGGCCTATGTGGCGTTTGCTGTCTAGGGTCCTGCTAGCATGGGAAGAGTCTCATGGCGTTGGTCGCCTCCTCGATCTGTAGCTCGGTTCACCGAGACGTTGGACTTTAAGGTTCAAAATTATTTTTTTAAGTGGCCTAAGACAGGACGCTATCTTCGGCACCTACACTATTTATTTTTGGGTCAGTGCGAGGTATTTGATATATCACCATCATTGTGCATTGTCTTAATTTCATATGTTTTTTTTGTTTTATTAAGGACTTGGCGCTGGACGCCATTACTAAGCTCATCAGGGGTCGTCGGACGTTAAAGATCTTCTCTCTTTGGCTAAGCCCTAAGCAAAATTGTTAAGAAAAATGGCTCAGTGTTGGGTTGCTACCCGCCGAGGCCATTTTTAAGAAAACTGGCTCGGGGCTAGGTTACCTCCTAACGAGGCCATTGTTGAGATAACTGGCTCGGGGTTAGGTTGTGTTTCACCGAGGCCACTGTTGAAATTACTGGCTTAGGGCTGGGTTTCATCTCACCGATTCCATTATCGAGAAAACTGGCTCAGGGTCGGGTTATGTCCCGCCGAGTCCTCATATTGCTAGCTAGCATGGGTCGGAGCATCTCCCTTATGGCCGAGCATTGGTTGGTGCAAAGAAGGGACATTACCTTGTGGCAAAGTGTTATTAATGATTTGAGGTTCGGTTATATCCCACCGAGCCCTTATGGTACCAGTTGGCATGGGATCGGAGTATCTCCCCTATGGCCAAGAGCTGGTCAGTACAAAGAAGGGACATTCCCTAGTCGGGTTGACCAAATATGGAGGGTTAAGTAGTTAAAATGAATGCAAAAAATTAGCCCAAGTGCGTGAGAAAATGAATCAGTCATCGGGGTCTTAACAGATGCAATAATTAAAATGAGATAGGAAACATGCAGTTCAATTCAAAGAAAGGTAATTGTTTGTTACAATGGCCCCCTCGGGGTGCCAAAATAGACCACATAAGAAAATAAAATTTAATTAAGTTGGAGGAGCCTCGGGCTCGGTAGTGGCAGCAATGGTCTCAGGCTCATGAGTAGTAGTCGAAATCTCGGGCTTGAGCTCAGGGACAGTAGCTTGGACCTCGAGCTCTAGTGTAGCGATAGGGGCTGTGGGACCAAGATTGATCATCAGGACCTCAGGCTCGGTAGTGACAACTTGAGCCTCAGGCTCAATAGTTTGAATTTCAAGATTAGATACAGTTGAGGGATCGGAGTCCCCAGTAATTGGAAAATCCACGGACACCAACTCAGGATCTTATATAGGCTCGTGGATTGGGAAGATCGAGCCTAAGGCATCATATTTAGTTATTTCCCCCTTACATAGCTTCGCCACGGTGTGTACTACGTCCAAGTTCACCTCAAATATGAGCTCTTTGAAGATGTAAATACAGTCTTCTAATCCCTCAAGCTTGGCTTTGTCTTTGACCTCTTCCAGCTCGGTAGTCAGCTCGGCCTCCATCGCTCTTAGGTCGTCCAAAGCTTTATCTTGTTGCCTATTTATCTCCTCAAGATTACTCTCAGCCGTAAAGGCCCACCACTTCAAGGACCCGACTTCGAAGTTAAGGTGAACGGCCCCGGCCTTCACGTCGTCTATTTCCTTTTTGGTGAACATTGCGGCCTTTCGGAGGGAGTCGGCCATGAATGTCGCCTCGACCTCGAATTTCTTCAGACTTTGGTTCTCCGCCTCGACCTCGAATTTTTTCTTGCCTTCTCCCTTGTTGTAATAGCCAAGATCAATCCTTTTGATGTCTAACATTTGGATCAGCCACTCGATGTCCCGAACTATGACTCAAAACCAACAAACCAAAGTGTGGGCTTCACTCACAAAGATCAAACTTCTAAATAATTTAGAGAATTAAGATGTCACAATGATTTTTGGCTTTTTAGAATTTCAAATACTCTCACAACACTTGTGAATGTTTAAACTCTCTCTATTTTCTCTCAAATTCTTTCTCACAACCCTTGTGTGAATGAATGCAAAATGTTAACCTTTGGAAGTGAGAGAAATGGTAGAGATTATATTCTCTTACACAAGCCAACTAACCTTGTCATTAAGCATATAATTCTTTCTTGCAATGGCCAACACAAAAATGTGAATGCCATACCAAAGCATGAGAAATGATAAGCTAAAGACAATGACTTTTCATTAAGCATCCAATGCTTTCTTTCAATGGCAAACACATAAATGTGGAGGCCATACCAAAGCATAAAAATGGATTAGCTAATGAAAAACTATTAGGTGTATACAAGCCACCGAATAGACATAATAAATTGGAGAGCATGGCAAGCCATATGGCTTTGTCTCCATGGTAAATAAAAATAAATATCTTAATAATGATTTATTTACCTTCATTTATGTTGTAGTAATTATCTCATAATTATTACAAACTTGATTATCTCATAATCAAGACTTGATTATCTCATGATCAAAGAATTCTAGAAAATATTAAGTTAAAATAATTTAACATAGTTTTCATTTGTAACAATAAATATTATTAATCTCATTAATAATATATAAATATTAAAGTGAGCATATAATTAAACAATCTAATTATATTAGGTTTGCTCCTGTTAATCAAGCTAGCACGAGGACCAAATGGACCTATAGTTCCGAAATATTAATTAAACTCTTTAATCAAATATTACGAATTATTAACTCCGCGTTATTCCACTAAAAACTCGAAGTTGAACTCCTGTTATCGTAGATAGATAAAATAAACTGAACAACTTCGGTGTCTATCGATATAGTCATTACATATGGATATAGCCCTTCACGAATATCTCATAAATAGAGCCGGGTCAAAAGTCCGTTAAACCCCTCTAAATATTTTGTCTCTTAAGCACCATTGATTCTATAATGAATAATTAATTCAAAACAATTATGAATATAAAACTTTCTATTCGTAATAGAAAAGTTGAGCGCTTAAATTATTCAAGTCCTGAATCAACTCTTAAAAGAGATATTCATCTGCTTCTCGTAAGAAGGAGTGAATTTCATATCTATGTAAAATGTTCCCAGCAATACACCAAACCATATTCCCAAAAATACGTAGTTATTGGCCGGGAATGCAACACCAACCTCACTATAGTAAATCAAATGACATAGTCTGTCATGAAAAAGTTTGTAGTACACTCAGGATTAAGATCGAATCCATATATGACCATCTATTAGATAAAATGAATTTCTTCGGTTAACGGATATTAAAAGAAATTCTTATTTATCCGAGTCCAGTCCTATATGATCTCATCATACAAGGTGTCTCCTTTCTCATGTCACTACATGAAAGATCCCGGATTAAGGTCGTCATACAAGTATAGAATAGACCGCAACTATGGATAAACCCCAAACAAAGTACCCTATTTGTTTGCTCTCTATGGACTATTTAGATTATTAACTTCATACTTAAATCCTCTTGTGTATCAAACATACACTAAGTCTAAAGGTACAATAGTAATAAAGGTAAATAAGACAATTAGATAATATGTTATATAAATCAAATAATTTTGATAAAATAAAAAATTCATTTATTATTATTACAATAATCAATTCCATTTTACAATACATGAAGCTTTATGACATAAATCCCAACAATTGTTGTATCATCGCCTAGAGTTCCTCTTCTTCTTGTTCACCTCAACTTCTCGTTCAGTCAGGCGGTTGACCCCCTTCTAATAAGAGGTTATTATTGGTTAAAACGTAGCCGACCTACAGTGATAAGAAGAAATGGGTTAGTTTGGCATAATGAATAAATGAATTGAAAAAGGGAGGACAGTTACCTCTTATAGAAGGGTGCAAGATTTTTCAATCATATTCTTGGGGGAGACATCTTCGAAGTAGGGGACCCGTTCCAAAGGCACGGTAGTTACCAGCTTGTTGATGGTGGGGACAGGATAGGCAAAAACGTCCCTCACCCCCTCAGAAAAATTATCCACCCCGAGCAGCACGGTGCCCTTTTTAGGTTGTGCAGGGACCGCGACAATGGCTTTCCCTTTTGATCAGTTGTTTTATTGGCTGGGGGTGGTACTATCTTATGGGATTTATGTCCTATGACTTCATGTATTGTAAAACAAAATTGATTATTGTAATAATAATAAATACATTATTCATTTTATCAAAGTTATTTGATTTATATCGCATATTGTCCAATTGTCTTGTTTACCTTGATTACTATTGTACCTTCAGACTTAGTGTCTGTTTGATGCACACTAGGATTTAAGTCTAGAGTTAGTAATCTAAATAGTCTGTAGAGAGCAAACAAAGATGGTATTTTGTTTGTGGTTTATCTATAGCTGCAATCCATTATATACTTGTATGACGACCTTGATCCGGGCTCATTCATGTAGTGACATGGAAATGAAGCACTTTGTATGATGAGATCATATAGGACTGGACTCAAATAAATATGAATTTCTTTTAATATCGGCTGTTTACCGAAGAAATTCATTTTATCTAATAGATGATCATATATGGATTCGATCGTATCCTGAGTGTACTACAAACTCTCTTGCATAACAGGCTATGTCTTTTGATTACAATGGTGAGGTTGGTGTTATATTCCCGGTCAATAACTATGTATTTGTGGATATGGTTTAGTGTGTAGTTGGGAACGTTTTACATAGATATAAAATTCACTTCTTCTTACGAGAAATAGAATAATATATTTTTTAGAGTTGATTCGGGAATTGAGCAATTTGAACGCTCACTTTTCTATTACAAATAGAAAGTTTTATATATTCATAATTTTAATGAATTAATTATTCATTATAGAATCAATGGTGCTAAGAGACAAAATATTCAAAGGGTTTAACGACTTTTTTACCCGGCTCTATTTATGAGATATTCTGAAGGGCTATCTCCATATATAATGACTATTTGATGGACACGAAGTTGTTTCGTTTTATTTTCCATCTATAGTAACGGGAGTTCAACTTCAACTTCAAGTTTTTAGTGGAATAACCGGAGTTAATATTCATAATTTGATTAAATAGTTTTTATTAATATTTCAGATTATTGGAGCTCGGAACCGTAGGTCCATTTGGTCCCCGTGCTAGCTCGATTAACTGTAGCAACTTATATAATTAGATTTTCTAAATTATATATGCTCCACTTTTATATTTATATATTATTAATGAGGTTAATAATATTTATTGTCACAAATGAAAACTATGATATATATTAGTTTAACTTAATGTTTTCTAGAATTCTTTGATTATGAGATAATCAAATCTTAGTTATGAGATAATCAAGTTAGCATAAAATATGAGATAATTAATACAACATAATTGAAGGTATTTGATCGTTATTGAGATAGTGATTTTATTTACCTTGGCGACAAAGCCATATGACTTGCCATGCTCTCCAATATATTATGTCTATTAGGTGGCTTGGATACAACTAATAGTTTTTTTTCATTAGCTAATCCATTTTTATGCTTTGGTATGACCTCCACATTTGTTTGTTTTCCATTGAAGAAAGCATTGGATGCTTAATGACAAAGTCCTTATCTTTAACTTATCATTTCTTATGCTTTTGTATGGAATTTACATTTTTGTGTTGGTCATTGCAAGAAAGCATTATATGCTTAATGACAAGGTTAGTTGGCTTGTCATTTGGCATGTGTAAGAGAATATAATCTCTACCATTTCTCTCACTTCTAAGGTTAACATTTTACCTTCATCACACTAGTGTTGTGAGAAAGAAAATAAGGAAGAAGTTCAAACATTCACAAGTGTTGTGAGAGTGTTTGAAATTTCAAAAGCCAAACACCATTGTGACATCTTAATTCTCTAAATTATTAGAGTTTTGATCTTTATGAGTGAAGTCCAACTTCGGTTTGTTGGTTTTCGAGTCATAGTTCGGAAGAATCAGTGGTTGATCCAAGCGTTGGACATCAAAGGATTGATTTTCGGGTACTACAACAAAATGAAGAAGGCTAAGAATTTTGAATATCCATACTGGAGCGAGTGCCATCATAACCAACTTCGTAGCACTAAGGAAAGTCGTTTCCTACAACTATCGCCTCGGGTTCGTCACTTTTGATTGTATGACGACGTTTCCTATGGTGTTAATGAGGGGGTCTCGGAAGCTTGGGCTGGTGGGCTCGGAGCTACGAATGTTAGTATGGCTTGAAGACTGATCAGTTCGAACTAGAGAAGACCGTAGTAGTTTGAGGGTGAGATGCTGACCTGAGACCAGTCTGCTTTTAATCCTATTATTAAGTTCATCAGGCACCAACTCATCAACTCGTTGATATCAAGATCTATGGGACAAATGCTGATGGTGATTTTGGGCATCAGGATCTTAACAAAGCAAGAAGGGTATAAAGGAAATTTCCATTTTGTAAAGTTCTGATGGCCGAAGTTCGGGGAGAAAGAGTGTCCCGCGTAGTGTTAGGTCGGGTCATTCAATACATCACCCGACCCAGGAGTAAGATATTCAGGGCAACTCGGATATTTGATTTCTCGGTCCCGGCCCGACCTGATTGCTCGATAAACGTCACTCCCGATTTTCCTCCAACCGTAGAGCTGGTCAGGGTGTTGGTTTTTAATCACATGGTCATGGTCGGGTAGTTTAACCTGACAAGAGACTCGCATTCCCTCTAAAAGGCCTGATGTGATGGGAGCAGGTGGATAATTAATCTCCCGACAATAAGATAACGTGTAGCATTGGCCAAGAATAGCATGAATTAATGAGATATATGTGTCAGAGGGCATGTGTGTCAGGCCGCAGGGTTACTGTTTGCAGAACAAGTGGGGCAGAGAGCCTTGACATTGATGGCAGAGTAGAGTGGCTATTGTCATGGAGACATTGTAATAATATTTTTCCCTAGTGTATAAAGGGATTGAGAGATCATTGCATGGGGTTAGCAAATTTTACTCAAGCACTACTTGGAAGAAAGAGAGAAAAAAATTACTGCGAGAGAGATTAGAGGTAGCTCGGTCAAAACTGACGACCTGTAATAGAGAGGTCGGACCAACCGGACCATGTTATAAAGCATCTTTTTTCTTTGCGCCCGTGGACATAGGCTGGATCAATTCCAACGAACCATGTAAATCCTTTGTTAGTTGTGTGTTTTCTTACCTCTTGCTAAGTTTGTATTTGGTCCTCAAACCAAATAAATTCACAACTGATAGGAGATTGTTTGAGAAGTCTTTTTCCAGAACTATCCCAGGAACGAAATCAACCGTCAACAAAGCTATTAAAAGTGTCATTACAGCTTCAGATTTTAATTTAGTTGTGATGATATGGTGGGAGATTTAGGGGCGCATAATAAAAGGTTATAAAAGGGTATTATAATTATGCCATGACATGTGTTAACAAGGGAAGATGGGTTATTTCTGGGTTATTCCAGTATAGGGTCTATTTATTAGCCAACTGATTTGAGGTTAAGTGATGTTCGTATTTGTTGGAAAGTTCCTCTGTGGGAAATGAGAGGGTGAGATATGATGTTATTGTGCATAATCATGTGCGTCAAATTGCGAATAGAATAGCTGATTTTGCTTTTCACAGTAATAGGTTTTATGGTTCAAGTTGAAGATTTTCGTGCCTCATTTAATTAATTTTTTACCTCTACATTTAGTTAGATTGTTCTTGAGAGCTTACTTGTTCGAGAAAGCTTTGAAGTTTGAAGGGAAAAAATAAAGGAAGTTAAATGATATGGTGGCTAAGAAACCCAGTTGGTTTAGGCACGAAAGAATTTCGCAGGTTAAAACAATTAATTATCTCTAGTTTCATGATTCCCAAGTTTGTAGATTCTTATTAGTCCTAAACTTCGAGTCTCCAGTTTCAAGACGTTGACCTCCAATTTCAAGATATAATCTCAAGTTTGCGTTTTCGTCGCCAGCTTGAATTTGAGGGGTCTTAAGGAAATAATTTGAATACAATCTCTACATTATTACAGTGAATCTTCTAAATACGATTCTAACAATTCATGAATCTCTTAGATTTGTGTACATAATTTTATTTATCATTGATATTAATTCATTCTTATTATTTAATTCCCTTTATTACCTATATAAAGACTTAAAAACGGTTATTTTTACTAGGATTGTGACAAACTCCATTCTTTTAATACCTCATCGTCACGAGTATATCAATCACACACCATCTATATAGTTAGAAAAACCCAAGGCTTGCAAACACTTAAAGGCTCATTTTGACAGTAATATTAGATGTGACAATCTCTCTTCTTTTACGACCTCGGTTAGGTGAGGGTTCATAAATCCACACATTAGATTGCGAATCAGCATTGATTCCCTATCCACTAGTAAATGCATGACAATTAACCAAGTAGTCATTATCTATTTTGAGCTTCATACATACGTCCATCTGAATTTGCTTTTAAGTTCCCTACAAGTTCCCTTTTTTGTCAATGTTGAAAATCTCGTCGTCAAATAATTCAATTCAGATTTAAGTAGAATAGATAAAATTCATAATTCTCCCACGTTCTTATAAAGAAATGCACTCTCTGTACTCGAAATAAGGACATGTCAACCAAATCTTAAGTCCTTTATCACCAAGTCACACCTTTAGGCAAAAAAAAAATGACTTGTCATTAAAGAAAAATGATCTTTCCACCAATAATATAAGATTTCTTCTTAATTTTGGTAAGAGAATCTTGAAACTATTTCTTTTTTCTCTGTTCCAATATTTTAAGATTGAGACAAACTTGAAACTTGAAAACTCAAAAAAATACACAATGAAGGTAACGTGAAAAACATGGTTATTTTTTATTTTTATATTTTGCATGATGAGACTACAGGAAATAAGGTCTTTAGCGTCGCATCATATCGATGTTAAAATTCAACAATTAGACGCTAAAAGTAATTAGCGTCGAACAAATTCAATGCTAAATTACAACGTGAAAAGGTGGACGAGAAAGATAATTGGTGTCGAAAGTGAAATTTTCGATGTTAAAGTCTAATATTTTGCGTCTAAAATTTTTCGATGCTAAAGTGTATATTTGGCGACGAATTTTTCGACGTTAAATAATATATTTTAACGACAAATATTTTCGACGCTAAAAAGTATAAAATATTAAAATATAAATATTATTTTATTACTTTTAGCGTCGAATAATTCGATGCTAAAGGGTATAAATAAGAAATTCATTATTTTATTTTTCTCTAAAATATTCAATTTAATATTTTGAAAAATATTATTAGAAAAAAATAAATCTACCGAATAATAGTACAATTATTTTTATTCTAATAATTATTTTATTATTATAATTAAAATTTATTAAATAAAATAAATACATAGTGCATTAAGTGTCTCTGTTGTGAATGTTTATACAAATGAAAATAAAATTTATTGCTGGTGTGATGGAGGGGCGATCGAGTCCAATGCCCTTTCGCTGAGTGTGGCCTCTAACATCTCCCTGAAAGTAGGGGTGGCAATTTGGGTCAAGATTCGTTTATTCGTTCGATTCGATTCGATTCGCTTTAAAGTGAATACGGGTTTGAAAAAACGGATTCACTTAATAAATGGGTCAAATCGATTCGATTTATTTATTAAACGAATCAAATATGAATTTAAGCTTATTGATTCGTTTAGGATTCGTTTTATTATTTTTTATTACAAGTTCTTGTTAATTTTCAGTTAAAATTCAAGAAATTATAACTAATTATCATAGAAAAAGTAATATTTTCAATATTGGTGATGTATTTTTAGTAAATATATTAATTACATATTTCATATGTATATATTTATGAAGAACTAATGTAAATCAAGTGTGGCAAATTATTTTATTAAATAATATGATTGACTAAATGAATAAACGAATATTCGTATTCAATTCGTTTAATAAACGAATCGAATACGAATCCATCACATTTTGATTTGATTCATTTAGAATTCGATACAAATTCGATTCGTTGATTCGTTTTGCCACCCCTATCTGAAAGACCTTATATGCTGGTGGAACTCATGCATCTTCGTCTGGTGGTCAACCTCGACCTGCAGTAGCTTCTCGTGGGTATTTTCCAGCCCTACTTTGGTATTGCCCAGCTCTTCTTCAGTATTTTCAAACCTGTTCTCGGTGCTGGCTAGCTATTCTCAAAGGCACATGTCAATATGAGAAGAAACAGTAGTGCATCCAGATGACATCGGCTTCTTACTAATGCCAAGTCCGACATTGTAGTTGTCTGGTTCTTGAAAATCAATTACGACAACTCCTCATCTGGTAGTGGTTCGGACCCTATCTCCTGAGTTTTTCGTTGGACCTCCACCGTTTCGTTTTGTTTTAAAAAAATTTAATTAATGTTCGAAATTGAAAAGAAAAAATTCAATTTAAAATTCAATTTAATTTATTTTAAATGCTTAAACTTACGTAGCAGCATTCGGTTTCTTCATTAATCCATATTTTCTTCCATTATAGTGCGTCACTCGGAAAAATTTTGGAAATGAGTGTACCTCACATGTGCTACTCTGATAAAAAACATAAACTGATTATTGGACATTAGTAAAATAATGAACTGTTAAAAATCAATTTATGATATATTTACCTTAGAATGTTTGCATGGTGTTGGAAAAATGGCTTAAAACCACCACGATGGTTGAAACACATGTGACTTCGATTCTCCGCATTTGTGTGACCATTATTATGCATTTAACAACATTATAAGTAACAAAAAAATGAAGAGAAATATCAATTTCGTATTATTTTAAAAATTATCTCGTGTTTCTTGCTATACTAAAGCTCACACAAGAATGTCTAATCTTGCTCCTCTATATAATCAGGCTTGTCATGTGGAGCATCCAAAGGCCCATGTTCGTCGAATATTGGTTTTAGGACTTTTTTTTCCTATAATCCTTATAACTTTTCCTTATGTGATGGTCGAGATACCTCTGGACATTTGATTTGGTCAGATCCATGACGAACCACTCCTACAGGAATAGCAACCAAGTAAAAAGTAAATATAAAATTTTAATTTAAAGATAAAGAAAATAAAGAAAACTAAATATCGTAAGTTTACTCACAAGTAGCATCAAGAAGATCTGGTTGATTTTCGTCTCCCACATGATATTTCTCCTAGAAACGTAGTTTTGTGGAGCTTCAAACAGAGCAGCAGCACCTATAGCATTGGTAAATGATGAAGAATGTTACTCGATCTGTCTTTCTCCATCATTCGATATCTCTATCCGGATGCAATCGTGGGCCTTACCGTGCTTAACCAACCCCAGGCCATGGGTCTTTGACCCTTCACTATACTCGAGTCACTTGTGCTAGCCCCAACATCATCATCTATCCTTGCAAATGTAAATGGAGTCGAAGTAGCACATCTGTGATCGCTCGATGGCATCTGCAAAATAAGAAAGAAAATATTTCTCCGCAACTATCATAGTTTAAAATAAACAAAACCAATTAACCACATGTATGTGCATGATATGCATATTCTGAAGTCCACATGCAAGCAAAATCATATTCCATATTCCATATCTTAGAATAAATAGTCCAGAACTTGGGTCTCCATATTCCATATTACTATAGCTTACCTCGTTTTGTGCTTCAACTGGAGGGGATGAGGTTTGATAAGAAAATATGAACTTTTACTTTTGTTACTCTCATTCCCATGTTCCTTACTAATTACAATATTTATTACTCTTTTTAGTTTTCAGAAATTATTGAGTCATTCAAATATAATGAGATGAGATTGTTTTCTTCATATGATATGGAACAGAATATCAGCAGCAATGCTGCTATTCTGGAACAGAGAGCAGCAACATTACTGCTGTTGTGAACAGAATAGCAGCAGCAAATCATCAAAAAATACAAAAAAGTAAAACATAATCCTCAGTTGAAAATAGATTTGACCCATCCAGTCATTTTGTAACCTTTGAAGTTTTAAATTACAATCACATACAACTTATACCATACCATGATTCTAAACATGAACCATCTCTCATAATCATCAAAAACACAACATCAACTCCTCAACACATCACCATGAATTCGTCCACCCCTCTAATTTACTCAAAAATTGGGCATTTACCAACACTAGAAGCTTACATAAAATTCAAAAATGGTGATTACTTACTAGAATCTGAGAGAGAATGGAGAAAGACTTACCAGAATCTGAGAGAGAAGAGAGAGCCAAAAGAGAAGAAAACAGAAGCAGAGAGTGAGGAAGAAAGAAAAACGATTTTAATAACCCTTTGGCGTCGAAATTTTTGAGTTTTAGCGTCGAAAGTTTTGACGCTAAAATGTTGGCGGTTCATGAAAATTTAGGGAATTTTTCAAGAAAATTAAATTTTTAACTTTAGCTTCGAAAACTTAATCGACGCTAAAAGTTGATATTTAGCGTCCATTATTGGTTAGACGCTAAATATCAATTAATAATAATAATAATAAATACTCATCATCGTCGCATGAAATTTAATATCTCCATATAATAATAATTAATCATTCATTAATCAACCAACAACACATAATACATATACATATACTAACTAGATTAGTCACTATTATCTTCTACATTGGAGGATCCCTGCAAAGACTCGAACTCATCTTCATCTTCGAACTCTTCCTCATTTGCTACTTCAACGTTGACTTGAGAATGAGGAATTATCTCAATATTTTCTGTATTTTCTCGAGTTAACGTGATATTTTCGGTAACTTGTATATTTGATAAATGAAATATTTGTTCAGGAAGTTCAAAGTCGTCAGAGTCTTATGCTTCATTTGAAATTGTGACACTATCTTTCTCATGCGTGTCCCAAATGCCCCTTTGTTGTAATATTTCTACCACCATCCATCCATTTTCTACATTTGGATCAGACATATACATCACAGACCGTGCTTGGGTACAAAAAATATATGGATAATTCTTGTACCGATAACGTTGAATATTAATTAATGTTATATGTTTATTAAATTAAATTCTCCTCTTTTTAGCATTTGTGTCAAACCACTTACATCCGAATAGCACTGTACATCATTGGGGTCTGTATATCAACTCAATGACTGATTGCAACACTCCATTAAAGTAAACAATATCAGAACCGTATTCTCCTAGTACTACAATTTCATAATTCTGAGTAACATGTGAAACATCTCGCTGCTCAGTATGAAATCTAACTTGTTCATAATGCATTCATTGTATTCGTAACCCTGCTTTTGAAGCTTATATGCCAATGCAACTAACGAAGATGACGAGACCAGTTGACCATTTTGCACTTGGTTGTTTATCTAACACATGATAATATTTGCATGTTAATATAGCAAATATGAAATAATTACTGTTAAGATACAAATAAACAATCAATTTTAGGGCTTACATTTGCCTCAAACCATTTATGGAATTCTTTTTTGTGTCTTCCATATACGTTGTGGTCACTACCACATTGTAGCATGGCAATATGTTGCCTATAAAAAATGAGTTACGTTAATGTAAGACCGTAAAAATACACTTATGCAACTACAAGACTTCACGTTGAGCTTCCTCAATTGTTAGCAATTTGACACCTATTGATCCTAACAGTCTGTAATTTTAACGGAACACTGTGATATCTTGTTAATTACTTTCATCTTCATCATAGTTTATTGTCCGACGATTAAAAAGAGTTTCAATATTCTGCATGCATATTGAACAAAATGTTATTGCCTCACTAATTAAGACCGCCTATGCTATTCACCCTTCAGGTCGGGCTTTTTTTCCGACCTATTATTTATAATGTACTAAAGCCCTGCAGTTATTGTATAAATTTTTCATGATTAATAATTTTCAATCAAAATCAAAATTAAAAATTTAATATTATCTCTCAATGGGGTACATCCATCTATAATGGACAACACCTCCACTCCTAGTTTTGGATGGCAAATGCATGACTAGATGTACTATCACATAAAAAATGGGTGGCATTATTCGCTCCAGCTTGTATAGGATGATCACGATTCCTCGCTCAAGTTCGTCATTAATAAATATGATTAATATCATTTGACACAATTATTTAAAGAAGCCACATAGGTCAAGTACAACGTCACATACAACTGACGGCAGATAAAGTCGAATGCCAATAGAAAAGAGAATCTCGAGTAGCACGTGACGGTCGTGACTCTTTAACCCAGTTATCGTATCATCTCTGACCTAAATTCCAATAATCGATACATAATCATCAGAAAATTTCACCATTTTCAGCCAATTACAAAATGATTTTATCTCTGATTGAGTTAGCATGTAACTAACATGTGGCTTAATAAGACCCCGATGAGTGGTCTGTAAATATAATTCACTGCGAATTCTAAGATCTTGTATGCCCAATCTAACATTTACAGTATCTTTCGTCTTACCCGGAATATTGAACATTGTGCCCACTAAACTCTCGCATATGTTTTTCCTATATGTATTACATCCAAATTATTTCATAGACTCAAACTCTCCCAATACTCTACTCAAAAAAATAATCTTTCCCGTCGAATTCAACTCTTCAGGTTGACGCTTTCGATTTTTATCTTTATTATTAGGATGTTTCCCTAGTGTGTTGTCTCTGAGATTTTGATGTTGGCAAAGTATGTCAAATCCAGCTAATGGACCGAGCATACTCTGAGGTTCTAGTTAATCATTGAATAATTTACTCATCCGCCAAGGATGACTCAATTCAAGAAATCGCACGTGCCATGTGTATCCTATTTTATTTCGTAAACGATGTAAAAGTGTTTCACCTGCACAAACTGGACATGTCATGTATCCTTTAATGCTTCATCCATATAATGAATCATAAGCTAGAAAATCACTAATGGTCCATAATAATACACCACGCATCTGAAAATACTACTAAGAAGCTGCATCATAGATATGCACATCGACATTCCATAATGTCTGTAACTCCTCGATTAATGGTCTCAAGTAAATATTCATATCTTTACTAGGGGAACGTGGACCAGGGATAAGTAATGGCATAAACATGAACGGATCCTTCATGCATTTTCATGGAGATAAATTATATGGAATAAATATTACGAGCCATATGATGTATAATTTTTACATTTTCCCAAACGGGTTAAAACCATCGGAGGCGAGCTAATCTGACATTACGGGGTCCTCTACAAAACGGGGGTACATGTCATCAAATTCCTTCCACTCGATTTCATCCGTAGGATGTCTGAGTATGCCCTCTGCACTGATCCTCTTTTCATGATACCACATCATGTCAATCATTGTGTGTCATGACATGAACAACCTCTACAGCCTGGGCGTTAATGGGAAATATCGTAATATCTTCTGAGGTAATTTTCCCCAATACCGCGGACTTTGTGCCGACTTTCATCACAAATCGGAAAATATTCAAGTGATTGATACTTGGCACGAAATAATACACAGTCATACTTATGAGAATCAATAGATTCATACCTTATTCCCTGATCACGAAATATTTTCTTTGCCCCATAATACAACTTAGGTAATTTACTGCCAATCGATAACATTTACCCAAGTAATCTAGCATCATATCAATAATTTTATTGGTTATTCTGTTCATCACTTTAATATGCAATAATTTCTTGGGCAAATGTTATCGATTGGCAGTAAATTGCCTAAGTCGTATTATGGGGCAAAGAAAATATTCTGTGATCAGTGAATAAGGTATGAATCTATTGATTCTCATAAGTATGACTGTGTATTATTTTGTGCCAAGTATCAATCACTTGAATATTTTCTGATTTGTGATGAAAGTCGGCACAAAGTCTGCGATATTGGGGAAAAGTGCCTCAGAAGATATTACGATATTTCCCATTAACGCCCAGGCTGTAGAGGTTGTTCATGTCATGACACACAATGATTGACATGATGTGGTATCATGAAAAGAGGATCAGTGTGGAGGATATCATGTCAATCATTGTGTGTCATGACATGAACAACCTCTACAGCCTGGGCGTAATGGGAAATATCCTAATATCTTCTGAGGCACATTTCCCCAATACCGCAGACTTTGTGCCGACTTTCATCACAAATCGGAAAATATTCAAGTGATTGATACTTGGCACGAAATAATACACAGTCATAGTTATGAGAATCAATAGATTCATACCTTATTCCCTGATCACGAAATATTTTCTTTGCCCCATAATACGACTTAGGCAATTTATTGCCAATCGATAACATTTGCCCAAGTAATCGAGCATCATATCAATAATTTTATTGGTCATTCTGTTCATCACTTTAATATGTAATAATTTCACAGCAAAATTCAAAATCGACATCCCAACACCTTTAAATGGTATTTTTGTGTTGCTATTTTAGCGAGGGCGCAAAGGAAGAACTCATTTTTAGCGAAATCGTAATTTTAAAATTTTTTAAATCACCAAATAAATTATTCAATATCCCATATGAATAATTCATTTATATTTCACCAAAACATATTTATTCGATATCAAATAATGACATAAATAAGTTAGGAACACCGCGAAACACTTTACGAAAAACGTTTTTCACAACGTAGCATAAAATAAGTTTTTATCCGAACCGACCAACCAATACACATGAGGCTTCCCAAATTAGCCTCAATAGTGCTTGGACAGTTCATGGGCTACCCGAACAGTGAACAATTCATTATTTGGACAGCAGACACCCGGTAAGCTTGAAACTCACCCGGTAATGTTATTTTTCACCGTTTTCACTTATTTCAACTCCGAAATAATTTTTGAAAATTGTTCCAATGCCTAAAAAAATCCAATACATTTATACAACATACTTTTCATCACCAAAATCACAGAAATTCCATATCTGATTTGGTAACCAAAATTATCACTTTTCATGCTTTAAATCCAATTTGCTCAACATTAATAATTTAATATTTATACCAATCAAAGTCACCATAAATGAAGAACTCAAGAAAATTCTAAGAGTTATAAGAGTGGTCATAACACCCTAGAGTGGCAACAAGTCATCAAATGATAAGATTGAACTAATATTACACTAATATTATTTAATCTAACTTCACACATGCATCCGGCCTCCAAATCCATCCTCTAAATCAAAAAAACCCCAAAATATAAGAAAGGAAGAAACCCTGGAATTTTAGTAACGACCGGTAGATATTACTACTACCTATGGTGATATTATTACGTACGGGTCAAAGGAACATAAAATAAATCATGTTGGGACTCTAATACAGTTATGAAAAGATTTTGGAACGATCGATAAATTTCTTGAGGTCCCGAGAAGAAACTGTACCGTATGCCCTTTTATACTATATATAGTATTTTGGGCATAATTTTTCATACGAACTCGAAATTTTATGAATTTTATATCGTTGGAAAGCTTAAACCGAGACCTACAACTTTCACGTTAAATATTTTTCCAAATTCGGACCAGAACTAAGTCAAAAACGCGAGTTAAAATCTAGATGAATAGTGATTTCGGGCTTAAATGACAAAGATACCAAATTTCTCCATTTCTCTAGAAATTTCCACACCCTTCTTTGTATCAATTAGGTCCTCCTATAAAAGGACAACTATTCACCATTTGCAAGTAATAAAAAAACGAAAGAGGAAGAGTGAAGGAAAACCGTGAGAAGAAAGAGAGGAGGAAGAAGGAAGAAGAAGAAGAAAAGTAAAGGAAGAAGAAGGAAAGAAAGAAAGAAGAGAAAAGAATGAGAGGCATAGGAGATCTTTCCATTCTTGAAGCATCATGGAAGAAGAAGAAAATCAAGAGGAATAAGGTAAGAAATCCAAGACCCATTTTTGAAGTTTTGAGATTTGATAAAATTGATACCAATTTTATGTTGAAGACTTGATTTTGATGATGATAGTATGTTTGTTGAGAATTAAAACAATTAATAAGTTAAAGAATTTGCAATTGTTGAGTTTTGGATAAAACGTTCGGTAGAATGTTTAAAATAGACTAAGAATGAATTTGATGATGAATTGATGAAATTATAAGCTTAGGGTTGAGTATTGTGTGAGTAGATATATGGATTAGGAATTATTAAGTGTTTAGTGTAATATGTTTTGAGTATGTGAATAGATAAAATTTGGTTTGTTGATGGAAAAGAAGATTAATGTATATTTATTGATGCATAAGGTGATGTCTTGAATGTTGGTTTTTGTATTGAAAGTGTCAAACAAGGAAGAACAAATAGGGTAGTGAATGAGAACTTGGCAGTGAGTTTGGTATGCAATACCTTCTGGACAGGCTGTGGTATTTAGGTTATAACATCATTTTTAGGTATCCGTTTGACAAGCCGTGAAATTCTAAGTAAACTAGAAACATAGGCGAATATCATATTCAAAATTCAGAATTTTTAGACTTAAGAGGGAGTCGTACCGAATTTTCAAACTTGGCCGCACTGCAGTAAATTACTGGTTCTGTGGTGACAGAATAAGGTGTAGAGAAAACTTTATAATTTGCGTTCTAGAAGTTGAAATCAAGTTCTGTAAAATTCTGAATACTCTAGACACATAAGGGAGTAACATATCCAAAATTTAGAATTTTCGGACTTAAGATGAGGTCGGAACGGATTTTTGAAGTTGGGCGACCTGCTGCCCCAGTGCCCAGTTTTTCTGTTGGACAGCCCTTGAATTTCGGTCTATAAGTTGAGTTTCTGAAGTCCAAATCGATATCCGTAAAAAATGGCATAAATTAGACTCATAGAGGAGTATTCTATAAAATATTCAGCTCCAGAACGGATCCCCTCTATTTATACCGAATTTTCAAAGTAAGGTCACTCTCTGTGACTCTTCTGTTTTGATGTAGGAGTTGTAGACGCGCAAAATGATTTGCGTAACCGCGAAACGAACCTTGTAAGAACCCTATAGGGTGCTTTAATGTGTTAGAAAGACAGCGGGGGTGATAATTCATGCATTTCACGTTTATTCTTATCTATGGGAATATTCTCGTTGTAGTAGCTAACGAATTTGTTCTTATTCATATATTTAGATCGGCCTCAAGATTCTCAGAGGCCTTCCACCCCGTGAAGGGACTCATCTTAGCCGTATACTGTGAGTGGACACTTTACTTCTTACTTTATTTTCAAATCGTATTTTGATATCAGACTTATTTTTATGCCTTAGGGCGTTAGACTTCTTAATTGCTGTTATTACATGATATTTATGTTTATGCTTTGTATTAGTTGTGCTTTACACAGAAAGGTTTTTAAAAGATGATTTTTTATTTATTACGGGGCATAAGGTAAAACCTCACCCAGTATGTAACTTGAGATTCAGATGGAATTGACGAATACAGAGAGCATGTGCACATGTTGAGGACTGGGGGGACGCCCCTGGATCCTCAGCGCTCAGATGGTACATTCCTGGGCGGAGATGCGCCTTCGGGCGGAGATGCGCCTACGGGCGGAGATTCTGTTTTCAGAAAAAAAGATTTCAATTTTCAGTTTTCAGAAAATAGCTTTAGAAAAGAATTTAGAAAGACGGATTTAGAGTGAAGTACAATAAAGAGTTTTCAGTTTTCAAATTCTCAGTACTCAGATTTCGAAGTTTCAGAACATAGTTTTCAGAACTTAGATTTTGGAAAATAGTTTTCAGAAATACTGGATATTCAGTAATATATTTCAGAAATCAATGTTTTAAAGGCAGTTTTCCGAAATACAAAGTTTTCATGTAAAGATGTTTTGAAAACATGATTTTAAAGCTAAAAGATTTTTATCAGTTTTCAGTTTTTAGTCCACTCACTTAGGTCGTATGACGATCTTTCCCCCTCCAGTTTTATCTATTTTGTAGGGATTTCAGGAGGACAAGCTCGGGAGGACGGATACTGATGCAGTCACTAGGAATGGAGTCCACCAGTACAGAGTCACAAAGCATAAGAGTCAAGTTCAAAGTCAAATTAGTTTAATGCATTAGTGTTGTAGTAGTCATTATAAGTACATATTAAAGTATTGTAAAAAGAAGTATTTCTGAGTATGCATTTATGAGTACTAAGAGTATTTTATGTTGATTTAGTTATAGTCTTCATTTATGACATGGCATTCATATAGTTTAGAATAAATTCAGTTAGTCAGAGACTTATGGGGTAGTACAGCTATCCCCTGCCGGTAACATCTCTCAGATCAGGGATGTTACAAAAATGGTATCAGAGCATGGTCCAGGGAGTCAGTGACTGCAGTGGGTAGAGTGTTGGGGTCTTGTATACGTAGTATGTCCGGGATACCCGTATATGAGGCACTATCTCTCCAGTATCTGATCTTCGAGTGTGTCCTCAAAGTTTCTCAGGCAGCTTAGTAAATATTTCCCATCTATTTGAATTCCTTTTTCCTTACTCTAATTAAGGATCATTCCATAGTCATCTTAGACTATTCTCCGAAGTTCCGAATAAGCTAGGAAACCAGACGATAAGTCCCAAAGAAAGTTGAAAAGAGTTCAAAGGAGAAAGGAAAAGCTTAAAGATATTCCCCTAAAAGAGCATGAAGAGAAAAATAAAGCTAGAAAAGAAGTAAGATAAGATAGAGGATATAGAATTAGAGCAGTAAACAAAACACTAGAACCAATAGCATTAGAAGAAAATAATGAAAGCCAATAAATATTGGAGTTACCTAGCAAGATTAAGATTCCATTCCTACTCAAGAAATCCTTCGAAGTAATCCAATAGTTTTCGAGATCCTCTCATAAATAGTGAACTTCCTGAGTAACGAAGAATAGTTAGAGAAGTGACAAAAGTGAGATAGAGATACAGAAATAGAAAAAGATAGGAAATGAAGGAATTTGATGAAGACAAAACCCCAAACTATCTAACCTTCAATACCCCTCGATAACATCAGATAAAGGAGTTAATCTGATGGAACTTATCTTATAGGCATAGATGACCATAAGAGATTTGACAAAGAGTTTGCCTAGGAATTTGGAAGATAGATCAGTCTAAAGTCAAGTAGAAATCCATGAGAATATACAAGGATAAACTCGTGAGGACAATAGAGTTAGAAGTGATAAAGCAACAGTATAAGGCGTAAAATAGAGTGCCATAGTAGAAACCTATAGCAAGGATGGAGGTGAGGATTTATGAAGTATGAGTATCATATAAAAATAAGATAGAGATACGGAAAAAGAAAAAAATAAGAAATGAAGGAATCTATGGTAATATGAATTAGAGACATGAAGTTAAGTAATAAAGGATAACACCAAGACTAGCAATAAAGATAAACATAGTCAGGTTAGAATGGAATAAAAGGTGAAAGGATAAAAGAAAAAGTTTTTTCATTGAGTAAGATACCTTCCATACTTAAAAGAATTCCTCTAAGTCGATTCAACGTCCTGTAACTATTTGGTATAGGTAGCGAACCCTATGATTAACCAAAGATCGTTATAAGATAGGAAAAGTAAGAACTCGAGGACGATCAATGAATTTTTTTTTTAAATGGGCACAAAATGCCAATAGAGAATGAAAGACTTTAGGTCCTTCGAAAATTCGATTTGTAGATAGAAAAGATGAAATGAAGATTAGAGTAAGAGATAGTTCCCCATACTCAAGAGATTCAACGGATAAGGATTTTTACTTGCCCAGATTTTCACTCCTTCGAGATACCAGTCAAAGAAGTTATTCTAATAGAGTCCATCTCATACCTATCTTACATGAGCAATGGGTTCCATCAGGACATAAAGTACTAGAACAAGGATAAAGAAACTTTCCGAGGCATAAAGATAAGGATTAATGAGATGTGAACAGTCCCCATTAGTATAGACGACCGTGAGGGAAACCCAATGGGATTCTATTGAAGAGATAAACAGGACTTTGACAGGAACATCCACCTAGGAGAAAGATCAAGAAAGTTTTGAGAGTATAAAGAAGGAGACACTTGAGATAGTTCACAGATTAAAATGTCAGATATCGTATAAACCACAGATGAGCTGAGTTGGTAAGGATTCGTAGGAAAGCATAAGGATAAGAATAAATCCATAAGATCGAAAGTATTTAAGGAAGTGATAAGAGTATCAATATGGATGATAGGACAAAGCGATCAAATCAAGGTTATAGCAAGAACAGGATGTTGAAAACTCAAAGCAAATAAAGAAATAAATTACAAATGGTTTTAATAGTAAGAAGTATTGGAAGGGAATAAAACATACAAATGGTGTGAGAATTTTGGGGAGGAACAAGGAAATGATTGAATCAACGATAGTTGTAGAATCCTTGAACTTAATAAAGGAAATTATCATAAGAATGACCTTATGGTATTGTTGGAAATTCAACAGTGTCTAGTAAGAAAGGAAACTGAAGTGGTAGGAAGATTTAGTACGAATAGTGGAATAAGAAAAGAAGTTAGAGACGATAAAATGAATAAGGACTTCGGGGTAATTAAAAGAGTAATGAACTTCGTGTTGCAATCTAATAGAGTGTTATAAGGACTTACAAATATGAAGAATCCAAGAAACTATGTTAAGAATGATTAAGCAGCCAGCAAAGGATAAACACAAAAAGATCAAGAAAACCATAAGTCAGACGCTAATGAGGATTCGAGGATGAATCCTATTTAAGGGGGGAGAATTTGTAACGACCGGTATATATTACTACTATCTATGATGATATTATTACGTACGGGACAAAGGAACGTAAAATAAATCATATTGGGACTCTAATACAGTTATGAAAAGATTTTGGGAACGATCGATAAATTTCTTAAGGTCCCGAGAAGAAACTGTACCGTATGCCCTTTTGTACTATATATAGTATTTTGGGCATAACTTTTCATATGAACTGGTAATTTTATGAATTTTATATCGTTGGAAAGCTTAGACTGAGACCTACAACTTTCACGTTAAATATTTTTCCAAATTCGGACCAGAACTAGGTCAAAAACGTGAGTTAAAATCTGGATGAATAATGATTTCGGGCTTAAATGACAAAGACACCAAATTTCTCTCCATTTCTCTAGAAATTTCCACAACCTTCTTTGTATCAATTAGGTCCTCCTATAAAAGGACAACTATTCACCATTTGCAAGTAATAAAAAATGAAATGGAAGAGAGGAAGAGAGAATAAAAACCGTGAGAAGAAAGAGGGAGGAAGAAGGAAGAAGAAGAAGAAAAGAAAAGGAAGAAGAAGGAAAGAAAGAAAGAAGAGAAAAGAATGAGAGGCATAGGAGATCTTTCCATTCTTGAAGGATCATGGAAGAAGAAGAAAATCAAGAGGAAGAAGGTAAGAAATCCAAGACCCATTTTTGAAGTTTTGAGGTTTGATAAAATTGATACCCATTTTATGTTGAAGACTTGATTTTGATAATGATAGTATGTTTGTTGAGAATTAAAACAATGAATAAGTTAAAGAATTTTCAATTGTTGAGTTTTGGATAAAACATTTGGTAGAATGTTTAAAATAGACTAAGAATGAATTTGATGATGAATTGATGAAATTATAAGCTTAGGGTTGAGTATTGTGTGAGTAGATATATGGATTAGGAATTATTAAGTGTTGAGTGTAATATGTTTTGATTATGTGAATAGATAAAATTTGGTTTGTTGATGGAAAAGAAGATTAATGTATATTTATTGATGTATAAGGTGATGTCTTGAATGTTGATTTTTGTATTGAAAGTGTCAAACAAGGAAGAACAAATAGGGTAGTGAATGAGAACTTGGCAGTGAGTTTGGTATGCAATACGTTCTGGACAGGCTGTGGTATTTAGGTTATAACATCAGTTTTAGGTATCCGTTTGACAAGCCGTGAAATTATGAGTAAACTAGAAACATAGGGGAATATCATATTCAAAATTCAGAATTTTTAGACTTAAGAGGGAGTCGTACCGAATTTTCAAACTTGGCCGTACTGCAGTAAATTACTGGTTCTGTAGTGACAGAATAAAGTGTAGAGAAAACTTTATAATTTGCGTTCTAGATGTCGAAATCAGGTTCTGTAAAATTATGAATACTCTAGACACATAAGGGAGTAACATATCCAAAATTTAGAATTTTTGGACTTAAGATGAGGTCGGAACGGATTTTTGAAGTTGGGCGACCTGCTGCCCCAGTGCCCAGTTTTTCTGTTGGACAGCCCTTGAATTTCGGTCTATAAGTTGAGTTTCTGAAGTCCAAATCGATATCCGTAAAAAATGGCATAAAGTAGATTCATAGAGGAGTATTCTATAAAATATTCAGCTCCAGAACGGATCCCCTCTATTTATACCGAATTTTCAAAGTAAGGTCACTCTCTGTGACTCTTCTGTTTTGATGTAGGAGTTGTAGACGCGCAAAATGATTTGCGTAACCGCGAAACGAACCTTGTAAGAACTCTATAGGGTGCTTTAATGTGTTAGAAAGACAGCGGGGGTGATAATTCATGCATTTCACGTTTATTCTTATCTATGGGAATATTCTCGTTGTAGTAGCTAACGAATTTGTTCTTATTCATATATTTAGATCGGCCTCAAGATTCTCAGAGGCCTTCCACCCCGTGAAGGGACTCATCTTAGCCGTATATTGTGAGTGGACAATTTCCTTCTTACTTGATTTTCATATCGTATTTTGATATCAGACTTATTTTTATGCCTTAGGGCGTTAGACTTCTTAATTGCTGTTATTACATGATATTTATGTTTATGCTTTGTATTAGTTGTGCTTTACATAGAAAAATTTTTAAAACATGAGTTTTTATTTATTTCGGGACATGAGGTAAAACCACACCCCCAGTATGTAACTTGAGATTCAGATGGAATTGACGGATACAGAGAGCATGTGCACATGTTGAGGACTGGGGGGACGCCCCTGGATCCTCAGCGCTCAGATGGTACATTCCTGGGTGGAGATGCGCCTTCGGGCGGAGATGCGCCTTCGGGCGGAGATGCGCCTACGGGCGGAGATGCGCCTTCGGGCGGAGATGCGCCTACGGGAGGAGATTCTGTTTTCAGAAAAAAGATTTCAATTTTCAGTTTTCAGAAAAGAATTTAGAAAGACGGATTTAGAGTGAAGTACAAGAAAGAGTTTTCAGTTTTTAGTTTTCAAATTCTCAGTACTCAGATTTCGGAGTTTCAGAACATATTTTTCAGAACTTAGATTTTGGAAAATAGTTTTCAAAAATACTGGATATTCAATAATATATTTCAGAAATCAGTGTTTTAAAGGCAGTTTTCTGAAATACAAAGTTTTCATGTAAAGATGTTTTGAAAACATGATTTTAAAGCTAAAAGATTTTTATCAGTTTTCGGTTTTTAATCCACTCACTTAGGTCGTATGATGATCTAACCCCCCTCCAGTTTTATCTATTTTGTAGGGATTTTAGGAGGACAAGCTTGGGAGGACGGATACTGATGCAGTCACTAGGGATGGAGTCCACCAGTACAGAGTCACAAAGCATAAGAGTCAAGTTCAAAGTAAAAGTAGTTTAATGCATTAGTGTTGTAGTAGTCATTCTAAGTACCTATTAAAGTATTGTAAAAAGAAGTATTTCTCAGTATGCATTTATGAGTAATAAAAGTATTTTATGTTGATTTAGTTATAGTCTTCCTGTATGACATGACATTCATATAGTTTAAAATACAGTCAGTTAGTCAGAGGCTTATGGGGTAGTACAACTATCCCCTGCCGGTAACATTTCTCAGATCGGGGATGTTACAATTTTTCTAGATGCTTAAGAACAAGAAACAAGCTTTCTAAGTTTAAGAATTATGAAGATTACCTCCAAATCTCCTAATTTCCTTAAACTTTCTTCTTGATTTCTTCACTTTCTTCCTTGTTTCTTCAAACAAATTTTTGGGAGCTTCCATCCTTGAGAGGTTCGGCCATGGCTCTCTTATTAAAAAGAAAACAAAAATTTTCACTTTAAAAAACAAGTCAAAATCAACTTTATGGGCAAAATGGTCATTTGGTCATTTTAATCAAATTAAATAATAATAAGCTTTAAGTTAACAAATCCAATTTGTCTACTTTAAGCTTAAAAGAATCATGCTACATGTAACCAATAATAATCAAACATATTGCTTAACAATTATGTAATATTGATATAATTTAATTATCTAGATATTTAATATTTAAACACCTAAATAATTAATTAATACGATTATTATTATATATGTATTTTTATTTACATTAAATTAAAAATACATATATTAATGGCATATGTCAAAGTCTCATTTGATAATTAATTAATATGTATCAAATCAAATCTTGTATCAAATACAAATACACATTAATTATTAATTGACCAAAATCTCATAATGTATGTATTTTCGTTTGACTGATTAAACGATTCGAATTAAATCATTTAATCCGGTGAAGTAATATGAATAATCTATATTATTCATAATGTGTTGCCCAAGTGTTCAACGAGTACACTTCATATTGTGCGATCTCTAAGTCTAGGTTTATCCAACATGGAATCAAATTTCATATCTATAATTCACCCACTCGTAAATTATGACGATCATGGATAAACTATACAAGTCGAGGTCATTACATGCGTATAATCCCTCCGTCATAGGCTATCAATATTATACCTGGATATAGATAGGAACGTCCAATCCATAAGGTATAATATAGTAGACTTTTAAATTTATGATCTCTAAATAATACTCGGAACTCGTTTCCGAAGTATACCATGACCATGGATTTACTAGATCGCAAATTGACGGATTCTATCTGATACTCACGAGATCTAAATTGATCGGTGACGTGACTGCCATCAAAGTTTGGAGGATGTCTCATATATCCACCATGATATTTCAAGTCGAAAGACCACTATGCTACTCGACTCGAGAAGATTCCTATTGACGTTGGTGTACCACCTATTAGAAAATATTTGATGAGTCATTTAATATTTATCAAATAAACACATATATGTCTATACGAGTCTCCTGAGACTCATGGTTCATTGGGAAAAATCACCAGACCAAGTCACGATATACGATATGTACTAGTCTCAGTAGATTTTATTAACCAACCCGTATCAGTAAATCTTGACCAGGAACTTTATTTGAGAATATACAACTTATACCGACACTTCCCAATGTTAATTACAAACTACATTGTAACTGCGCACTACGTTGTAAATCATGGGGTCTTTGTCTAATATATACATATCACTAAATCATAGTTAGTTTCAATCTAATCGTAATTAGATCGAATACGTATATAAAAACAAAAGATGCTACCATTGAGTAAGTAATATTATGGAAAAATGAATTATTCGTATTCATGAATCGGACACAAATACGATCCGGATTGGCACTCCAGCACCAAACCTAATAATTTCTCCCACTTGCTCTAATTCCAATCCACAATATCATATATACATCTCAATACTCATAATCCTCAAGAATTCACCTAGCACTCAAGGGTAGGCAATAACAAGTAAGTCCGCTATAACATATTAAGTTTGTCCAACAAACCCAATCGTTTCCTTTAGCCAACATCATTCATTTTATGTATAACCTAAGTTATAAATCAATATGAGTCAGATCGACATAAATATTGTGCTACAGCTTCTGAGTTGTCTATGTATTAAGGGATCAAATCCAAATACTATGAGACAACCGTAAGCACATCACTTATCAAAACTTTTAATCTATAAGGTCATTATGCAACTTCATAAGTCAAAACTTCATAAATTACAACTAATTCCACTAACGTAGTAGAATTATCCATGACACTCCCACTGCATCTTTTCTGACTCTATATGATGTAGATTGTCTAACGTCATAATTAGACTCAAAACCAATCTGACCCTAATGGTTGCAGACTATATTCTCCATGAATAAGAAACTCGTTCTTAATATCTCCAAGATAACAAAGAACATGTTTCAAGACCCATCATATGGTCTACAGGGTATCAAAAAATAGCTCGTAACAATTACGATTATATTGATATCTATAATCACACATAATATAGTATTTATTATGCCATCATCCTATGATACATAAGATTGACTAAACATTCTAATCAATTTCTCTTTCGACAAAGGAATCATCCTTTATGAAAGATGAAAACTATATACAAGAGACACACTAACTGTCTAACAGTTATACTAACTGTCACACAAATGGTCTTACTGTGTCATTTATTAGATCATATCTAATGTGTGACTAATGAGAGTATCTCATAAGTCTCTTATTTTTATATCATATATGAAATTTTATATCAAATATAACATAGATTACTCACATTTCTTTCATGGAGAAAAGAATACTTAGGTAAATCTTTTACCTTATAAACATCTCATTATTACATTAATGATGATAATGTTGTTAGGATATATAACACTAGAAAGAAATTTATACGCTCCCACTGACCCTACTATCAAATATGTATTCTCTATGCTTTGATAAAATCAGACAATCTGACTGTAATCAAAATAGAGAACTTAAATTTTCGAAAAGCTCACCTGAGTCTACAATAGGCTCTATAAGCTTGTATATCAAACTGTGATCTTAGCATAATACAAACTCCAGGGTCATTCTAGAATGAACTCTGTTGATGGTGTTTTTTAAGCACTATGATATTTAAGCAGTACAGCATTGGTAAAAGGGTAATTCCCTTCTTGATCGAAATCATTAATGCCGATCCGATCACATGAGTATTATAAACAGTAAGAGACCGAGCACTTTTATCGGTAACCGACCACTTAAAGCTCGGATGACCGGGCGTTATCAGATTGGTGGCAGCATTCCCGATTCAAATGACCATTATGACCGACCTCATGAAAATCGAGCATATGGCGAGACATGCTCCAGAAGATAAGGAATCCTATTTCTACGAATATAAGGATAAGTTATCCTACTTTCATAGGGTAAACTGATAAGTTAGTATCCTAGTATGGTAAAGGAAGTGAAGGTAGTTTTGACTAGGAATCCTTATGGGAAAAGGAAATAGTCTTGACTATGAATTCTCATAACAAAAGGAATCTGACTTCCACACTATTATAAATATGAGGGTAGAGTATACGTATGAGGGCATTAAAAATCAGAATCAATCTCAGGATCATCAGAATCATTATCAATCTCATTGTGATTAGATTTGTAAACACAAGAACAGATCTGAGAAGCATATTTCAGTAATAAAAGTATCATCCTTTTTGTGCCCGTGGACGTATGTGGGATCAAAATCCACCGAACCACATTAAATCTCCTTGTCGATTGGTGTATTATCTACTTTTTCTGCTAAGTTTGCTTTTGGTTCCCCCATAAACCAAACAAATTCACTATTGATGGAGGACTGTCCTGGGCTAATATTCCCATATTGCCCTGAGACCAAAATCAGTCGTCAACAGTTGGCGCCGTCTGTGGGGAACTCAACAAAAAACAACTCGAGTAGTAAGACGATGGCAGAATGCGGAAATCACCAGTCGTTAGGGAGTTCAACAGCAGAATGGATAGAGAAAATAGAAGAAAATATGAGGAAAGATAGGGAGGAAAATCAATTCTTGTTAAAATCCATGATGGACAAAGAGAGAAAAAAAAAAAGCAAATAGAGATAGAAACACCAACACGAATCAGCTATATCGTCATTATATTCTCTCTGATTTTCTTCAAATTTCTCCGATCTATCAATCTCGTACAGCTTTATATCAGATGGAGTCACAGTGGTTGACCATGCGCTGCCTGGACACGTGAAGTGGAGGAATGTTTTTTCACTGCATTGTGATAAGTTGGCAAGAATTTTGAGAAGATCACTTATCGAGTCCAAAGAAAAAATAAGGATCAGGTCTGGCATTATTATTATCATCTTGTAAGGCGGATGAACAAGCTGCTGGGTCTAGGATTTTGTCTTGATGCCAAAAAAAAAAATCAAAAGAAACCAAAGCATCGTGATAGGAGGCCGTCCATGTCAATATCTGTAGGTGAGCGTCACGGAGGAAACAGGTCTCCAAGAGGTTTGGATGAATCTAGAACAAAACAAGGAAGGCGTTCCAGGTTAAAGTCAAGAGAAAGAAAGCTTCATTCTGATGGTAGAATGGATGATGTTAAACGTGAAAATTCAAAGCATCGTAATAGAGGACAGTCAAGATCAGTAGAAGATAGGCATCGCAGACGTAGGTTGTCACCTTCAAGTTTGGAGGGAAGTGAGTCAAAACGCAAAAGGCACATACTCTCAATCTGCACAAGGTAAGGATAACGCAAATGGTGAAAGTGCGGAAAAAAGAGATGATAAATCAATGCATCATTCATAAAATTGGAATAAAACTGAAGACACCATCAGGGAAACGAATGCCAGTTTGAAAGGATCCAACTGTGATGGAGGATGATGGCTTACCGGCTTCAAAGCATAAGAATCATTACTTAAAGAAGTCAATTTAATGTCTATTGGTGCATGATAATCATAGTATCAAAAGCACAGACCTGCCGAAGTTTAACAGTGATGAAGTAAATTTAGTTACACAGAGTTATTGCATTTCCTTGAATGCATAATGTCTGAGAAATCGTGAAATATCCGATACGGAGCATCTGTAGTTTTCTAGAATGGAATAGAATGTCAAAATGATGGTGAGAAAACCCAGCGGATGACATGGTCATAATTATTGAGTCGTGATCTGTCAATATTGATCTACGGTTCAGCTAGAAGAAAACAAGTTCTCAGTCTTCCAAAGTTTGAAGGTTTGCAAGAGATGCTCCACTATTAAGTAAATTACCAATATATAATTATTTGGATAATGGATCTGCATGTGAACAAAGATTATCAACAGTCAGAGATGGTGATGCATATCTCATTAAGTTCTGGAGCTTTCTATTTAGAATCTAGAAGAATAGGTTTTTTCTTCATAGGAAAGGCGGTTATCTTAGAAGGCAGCTTAGTTTTCTTTGGTGCTGCGATAATTCTTCTGGTTGTTGGCTTTTGATAAATGTGTGCACTTTCTATTTATCTTTTGCAGGTCCATGTGGAATGGGTTGAGATTCTAGTCTTCAGATGATCTTGATTTGATAAGTATAGAAGAAGTGTTTTTTTGTTTTCACATAACTTGCTGATGACTACATTAGCTGCCACCACAACCATGGTGACTCTCAGTCAGGTGCCTATGGCTCCTTCTGCTGCTGTGATGGCTGCTGCACAGGCTATTGTTGTTGCTCAAGCTCTTCAAGCTCATGCTGCTCAGGTTCAGGTGCAACAGTCTGCCAAAGAATCATCTGGTTCCCCAGACAAAGCTAGGAAGGTTGACACGTTGAAGAAAACTCTACAAAATACTCCAAACCTGAAGAAGCAACAGCTGCTTTGGCATTAAACAATATGGATGTTGGGGGTCGGCCGCTGAACGTTGAGATGGCTAAATCACTTCCACAAAAACCATCTCTTATGAATTTGTCTCTTGCTGGTTCTAGTCTGCCCATGATGATGCAGCAAGCTGTTGCTATGCAACAGATTCAGTTCCAACAGGCTTTGCTTATGCAACAAATTCTCACTGCTCAGCAGGCAGCTAATAGAGCTGCATCTATGAAATATGCCATAGAGTTAGCGACAGCCAGAGCTGCTGAGATAAGTAAGAAGTTAAAAGCAAATGGACTCGTGGATGAAGATAAGGAAACTAAATAAAAATCTAGGTCACCTTCGACCTCACATGCTAGGTCAAGATCTAAGTCAAGATCACCGATCCATTATCAACGAACCTTCCGTGCAAGATCAAGATCCAGATCACCGGTGAACTCCCATCAAATGCGAAGGTCCCGCTCTTTCTCGACTCTGTTTCGCTATCGAAGAGATCGTAGGTCCGGATCACCGCTAAGATCATGCCGTTATTCAAAATATGACAATGACAGGCTGTCATCCAGAGACACTAGGGATGTTGGTGACAGATCTAGGAGGGAGTGCCCCCGTGAGATGGCCGGTCTGGCCGATATGGGAAATACGGCGCAGAGAATGTGTTCCCGAATACTTTACCTGACCAACGGATCCGTGAGAAGAATAGCACGGGGAAGGATGATACCCTCGTAGTGTTTGCTTGCTCCAGTGTTACTGAACATAAGGAAGGAACATGCCCTTAGTGTTTCAAACACTCTCTGGTCCTCACATAATCGATACGATGGATCCGTGAGAAAGCATAGCACGGGGAGAAACTATGCCCCCGTGACGATTACGTGCACCAGTGATACCGTGCCTAAGGAGGAATGTTCCATAAGTATCCCGGGCACTCTTTGATCCATTCATCATTTGGATCCAAGAGAGGCGCAGCACGGGGAGGCGTTGTGCCCCCGTGGCGTGTGCCTGCTCCAGCGATGTAAGGAGGAGCCCTCGTGCAATACGCAGGTTCCATAGTGACCTGACGTACAGAGGATGTGCCCTTACCATTTTAAACGCTCTTTGATCCAAATCCTGGTTCGCCGGGATGCTGAATTGAAAGATTCAGAATTATGTTTTGGAGGCCTCAGACAGGACGTTGTTTGAGACATCTGTGCTGTTATTTACACTTTAACGTCTTGCTTTGGGACAAGTGCTAAGTCACCCCCACCTTTTGATTTTATTTGACATAAATTTGTTTTTGTTTTTCACTGGTCTAGCAAGGGGACGCCCGTGCCAGATTCGGTAGGGCTTCAAAGGTTGATTCACTTCCCTTCTGAATAAGTTCCAATGAGTATTCGGCTCGGGGCTGGATTCGTTCCGCCGAGGCCACTTGGTTATTCGGCTCGGGGTTGGATTCGTTCCGCCGAGGCCACTTGGTTATTCGGCTCGGGGCTGGATTCATTCCGCTGAGGCCACTTGGTTGATCGGCTCAGGGATGGATTCTTTCCGCCGAGGCCACTTGGTTGATCGGCTCGGGACTGGATTCGTTCCACCGAGACCACTTGGTTAATCGGCTCGGGGCTGGATTCATTCCGTCAAGGCCTCTTGGTTAATCGGCTCGGGTCTGCTCTTGTACCCCCGAGACCGATATTTCTTTCTGGCTCGGGTCTGCTCTTGTACCGCCGAGACCGATGTTTCTTTACGGCTCGGGTCTGCTCTTGTGCCGCCGAGACCGATATTTCTTTACGACTCGGGTCTGCTCTTGTACCTCCGAGACTGATGTTTCTTTATGGCTCGGGTCTGCTCTTGTACCGCCGAGATCGATGTTTATTTTAGCTCGGGGTCGGGTTACGTCCCACCGAGTCGGCTTCTTTAGACTGGGGATGTAACATTCCCCCAGAGCTAAGTTTTTCTTTCAGCTCGGGGTCGGGTTACGTCCCACCGAGTCGGCTTCTTTGGACTGGGGATGTAACATTCCCCCAGAGCCAAGTCTTTCTTCAGCTCGGGGTCGGGATACATCCCACCGAGAGACTTATCATCGGCATGGGATCGGAGGATCTCCCCCATGGTCGGCCTTCCATTGGTCTGGAGAGGTGACATTCCCCCATAGCCAAATGTTCTTCTCAGCTCGGGGCGGGTTACGTCCCACCGAGTCGATCGTCATCAGTATAAGGGCAAAGCATTTTCTCCACGGGTAGATATCATAATCCTCGTTGACTGAGCACATGAAGGTGGCAGGAAGAACCAGATTTACTGTCAAGGCAATTTTCTCTGCGGTTCCTGGAATGACCACCGACGGATTCATCGGCACACCATCTTTTTTTATATTTCCCGGCATCAACTCGCAAACTCGTTGTTACCGAGAACTAGGGGATAGATGTTGATGGTGTTTTTTAAGCACTATGATATTTAAGCAGTACGGCATTGGTAAAAGGGTAATTCCCTTCTTGAACGAAATCATTAATGCCGACCCGATCACATGAGTATTATAAACAGTAAGAGACCGAGCACTTTTATCGGTAACCAACCACTTAAAGCTCGGATGACCGGGAGTTATCAGATTGGTGGCAGCATTCCCGATTCAAATGACCATTATGACCGACCTCATGAAGACCGAGCATATGGCGAGACATGCTCCAGAAGATAAGGAATCATATTTCTATGAATATAAGGATAAGTTATCCTACTTTCATAGGGTAAACTGATAAGTTAGTATCCTAGTATGGTAAAGGAAGTGAAGGTAGTTTTGACTAGGAATCCTTATGGGAAAAGGAAATAGTCTTGACTATGAATTCTCATAACAAAAGGAATCTGACTTTCACACTATTATAAATAGGAGGGTAGAGTATACGTATGAGGGCATTAAAAATCAGAATCAATCTCAGGATCATCAGAATCATTATCAATCTCATTGTGATTAGATTTGTAAACACAAGAACAGATCTGATAAGCATATTTCAGTAATAAAAGTATCATCCTTTTTGTGCCCGTGGACGTAGGTGGGATCAAAATCCACCGAACCACATTAAATCTCCTTGTCGATTGGCGTATTATCTACTTTTTCTGCTAAGTTTGCTTTTGGTTCCCCCATAAACCAAACAAATTCACTATTGATGGAGGATTGTCCTGGGTTAATATTCCCATATTGCCCTGAGACCAAAATCAGTCGTCAACAAACTCTTCAAACAAAAAAATAACAATGGATCTCTTATTCGAAACCTCTTTGTATTCCTAGTTAAAATACATAGTGTAGGCATTGCATTTTTGCATGTGAAACCCGATGATGAGTCTCATTTGGAGGCACTACCTTTTGAGTCATGAAAACCGCGGGAAACGGATATCGGAAGGGGAAATTCAAAATAAGCAAGGTTCACTGTTTTCGTTCGTGCTGCGTTCGTATAGGCATTCGAACGGAAAGCATATTTCGGGCGTTCGTGTCGCGTTCGAGGAAGCGTTCGAACGGTGTCGGTAATTCTGGTTTTGCTGCTAGCCTCACACCCCAGCCCATTTAGCTCCCCAAAGCCCATAAAACACATCCCAAATTAAATAAATGAATATTAATTAAAACATTAACTAATAAGATATTAAAATAATTAATCAAATAAATAAATAAAGCATTTACCAAACTTAAACTAAAATCATGCCTAATTTGAATATATCACATACCAAATTAAAAGAGACATTAAATAAACATATACCTAAATTAAACAAATTAAATATGTTATATACCTAAATTAAAAAGATAATACACCTAATTAAAATCAATCTTAACCAATTAAACAAATATCATGCCTAAATAATACAAATCAAATATTGACTTCCTAATCTAACAAATTAAATGCCTAATTAACACCAATCAAATATTCAACCTTCCTAATTCACCAAATTTTGTCCCCCAATCAATCAAATCCTTTCCTTGTTTAAAACTAAATGATATCCTAATTAAATGCACAAAATCCATTCCCTTGTCAACCTTAACCCTTCTCTATATAAACCACTCTTCACCAAAGCCATTGGCTTCCTTGACACAACCTAAGTCACGCCCAAGCCCTAGAAACACACCAAGACTCACGGCCAAAGTAAGAAATCAAGACAGAAAACTTTCTCCTCATCTCATCCCCCTTAGCCATGAACACCATCTCCCTTCCTCCCTTTTAGAGACACAACCTAAGTCACACCCAAGAACAAATCAAAAAAACCAAAACAGTAAACAGAAATACATCAAAACAGCAGCAACAACGCCAAAATAGTGGCTTGAGCAGCGAAACAGCAAAGAGAAACGCAAACCAGTGAACCAGAAAAGTTGCGGAGCTTTACCCCTTCCGATCTCCGCGAAACGCAAGTCCGAGGACAATCAAAAGGTTAGACCTGAGGGTATTTTTCACACTTATTCCTATTTGAGTTCTGTTCATTTATCTCGATTATATTTTCTGCATTTGTTGTATTTGTTGCATATACGATGTTTGTTGTGAATTTTGGATGAAAGGCATGCTGCCTCTTGTGGTATATAGGATGGAAACCCGGACGTAAATTTCATAGCCGATTCCGAATGGACGGTAGTATGATCTGTACTCGGGCCACAACTCCACGTATCACTTGAGTAAACGGCATGTTCATTTGTTTAATTTTGAGTTGTTTAATTATTTCGCCGTTTAATTTGCTGCATGATATTTACTTATGTAATAATGAGAAAAGCGCATGGGCTTAGTAAGTGCGATGAAAGGTCCTCTAATTGAAGAGGTTAAAATCCTTACCACGATGCTTCGCCGCGCCAAGTATCTTTGTGTTTACTTCTGTCTTTATTTTATGCATATTGTATGTTCATTGCGCATGGGCTTAGTAAGTCGGATTAAAGGCACTCCGCTTCACGGGGATAAGATCCTTATCACGATGCTTCGCCGCGCTGGATGACGTATATTCGATTGGACGTGAGATGTGTTCAATCGGATATACAAAGTCCGATAACTCGTCTTTGTTATTATGCCTTTACTTTTATTGTATGTTCATTGCGCATGGGCTTAGTAAGTCGGATTAAAGGCACTCCGTTCCACGGGAATAAGATCCTTACCACGATGCTTCGCCGCGCCCCTTTAGCTTTCATGTATCGCGTCAACTTCCATGCATCAGGTCTGTCCCCGTTCGAACGCGTTCACAAACGCAACTCGAACGCGCATACATTTTGCCTAATCATGCATCAGGTCTCATTTCCGTTCGAACGCGTTAGCAAACGCCATACGAACGTGAGCATTCTGTTTCATTTCCGTTCGAACGCGTTCACGAACGCTCTACGAACGTGAGCATTTCATGCATCAGGTCTGTCCCAGTTCGAACGCGTTCACGAACGCAACTCGAACGCGCATACATTCTGCCTTATCATGCATCAGGTCTCATTTCCGTTCGAATGCGTTAGCAAACGCCATACGAACGTGAGCATTCTGTTTCATTTCCGTTCGAACGCGTTCACGAACGCTCTACGAACGTGAGCATTTCATGCATCAGGTCTGTCCCCGTTCGAATGCGTTTACGAACACTACACGAACGCGAACACACTGAACTGAAACATATTCATCACATGCCATGTATAATTGTTGCTTAAGTGATTTTCTTGATGAAACCACACATAGTTGTTCTTATCTTTGTGCACATAATAATGAAGAGCATGTTTATTCCCTATAATTGCATTATCTACCTTAGTCTTGGCTTAAAGTATTATGATTTATGCGTCTATGTTGTGAAAGCATGTGAACATTATTTCATGTGGTATATCGGATGGAAACCCAGACGTAAATTCCGTAGCCGATTCCGAATGGACGGTAGTGCGGTTTGTACTTGGGATACAATTCCACGTACCGCTTGGAAAAATATTCACATGCATGCTTGCGTTTATGTTTACATGAATGATTAAATTCTTGTGATGTTATGTGTTGTTAGAAATACTTTTAAGCATGTGAATTTGACAATAAGATTTGACTTCATGTATGTTAGTTGTGAACTTTACTTTTAAGCATGCTAATTTAGGATTGTGGTGCACTTGGAAATATATGTCATAGGCTTGGTTAGATTATTGCATAAATCTTTACATTACAAGTGGCATAAGTAAGGGACCATTCCGAACCCAATGGTTTGAGGTCTTCCCTTGCGAGGGGTGAGTGCGGCCTTAAATCTTTGTCCCGGTTCACACCGGGTGGCGACTCCATCACTCTCCGGTTTAGTCCTCCGTTGGCTACTCCGTACTCCCAACTAGGCCCCCGAGCCTAGAACAGCATGCGTCGTCCAGATCCCACTGTGTTCCCACACATAGTTTAATATCAACATTAACCAACAGATCCTTAATTGTTCAATTAGTGTGACTATAGACAAGTTTCCTCAAAATTTACAATAGATTATTGAGTATAACCTTTCTCATTGTTATACCGTAAAGGTCAAACTTTTAATTAGCCCACTTTGCTTTTGTTGCGCTAATAATTTGCACATTTTATTAAAGATTCATAACGACAACTCAATCAAGCTCCAAACTTGATCGTAGTAAGATATGAATAACCTTACATCTATGGTTTAATGCTAACTTCCGAAATCTATAACAAATATTGCTCCCACTACAAGTTATAATATAATTTTCTTTGATAAGAAAATAGCCGAACCATAAAGTATCAAGTACTTCGCAAATGATTCTGACATCCTATTGGACTTATATGGAAGCTGTCAAATGGTATTTTCATCTTATTATTTATGTAGTTCCATTTATAGTTTCACTCTCACATTTGACTTCAATAAGTCAAGTCTTTTCTACAATGGTCAGCATCTGATATTACACACCAAGTAATAAAATAATTAAATTGCTCAATATCATAGAAAAGATGTTCTATCAAATAGAATATATATTTTATTAAAAATAATAAATGACAAACTTTTACTTGTACCTCCGAGGCGCAAATACTTTTCACTTATATAACCATTATACAAAAGAAATATTCAAATCTCAAACTTTCCAATATTCGAATTTTCTACCTCTACATATCATATATGTAACTGTATAAACAAAAGGAACATTAATTAAAAGAATGAATTAATGTTACTGGAGCATATCCCCAAGAGTATTGAAACTAATTCGGTAATACTCAATATCAAACGAACCAAATCATATAAGATTCGATTTCTCTCACTAATCAACTTCATCATGATGGAATCCTAGAGGAATAATTTTGAGTAAGAATCATATTCATTAAATAACCTTAAATAAATTACCATACATTCATATGTTTGATCGTATCAAACATCTTTGAACTATTTAAAGAATCATGATGAATTTTAAAGATACGGTTTTCAAAATTTCAGATTGAAAATCTTTGAACCGGTCAAAATATTCGATCCACGTTTCATTCGAACAAATTGAAAATTCTCGAACCTTTCGAGACGTTCAATATGTGTTCTTTCAAAAATGTTTTACTAAGTCATAACAACTCATTAACCAAGTTAGGAAGTAAAGAAAACTACTCAAGGTAATTTATAATTCATTAAACTATATACATCTAATGTATTAGTCTAATAAATCTTGTGGTCCAATGACAATCATTAGTTAAATGAGATTTAATCACTTCCCGAATACAATATTCATTAAATAGATAAGGATATACGTTTTGATCTTGTATCAGACCATCTTTTACCATACGGAATAAGCATCTAATGTTGAAGTGATAAAATCTTATAAATCATTGTTCTAAGTTATTTACTTAACCGAATATTTTTCTTAATGTTTATATCTTCATCAATGACACTACTAGTAATATTAGAATATGTAACAACTGTTTATAAAGAATAAATAACCATCCAATAATCGCAAGTTCTGATATCAAATATCAAAACAGTTATTAAACACTATTTTAAATAACTAGACGGGAGATCTGGTATTCAATACCTATAGTTGTCGTGTAGTGAAAATCGATATTCTCTACACACAAACTATGTGTATCTCATTTCTTTAGCTTTATAATTTGTCTTCAACTATTCAAAACAATTATAAATAATTGATTAGCAAATAGTGTCGGACACGTGACCTCTAAAGGTTACTAAATCCAAGAAACGTCATTATCAGATAAACAAATACATAATGGGATTTTCTTAATGCCAGTCAAGAATCTTGAGACATGAACTAATTCATGTAAATCTTTAATACAAAACAAAACTATTCTCTCTACATAATTATATCCTATAACGGATATCTATTTAGATTACCTAATGTGACTTAGTAACTAAGTCACTTACCATCTTGATTTTTCAAAAAAATCATAACAATATTTCCCGATGGTTTTGACTAATTTAATAATATCCAAGCCTACTATTAATGTAGAACCTATTCTAGAAATATGCAATCATAAGGAAAGTCAGAAAACATATATATATAAAATATGCATGCATGGGATTAAAAGTTCAATTTTGTCAACACTATAGTATAATGAAAACAATAACGGCTCATAAGTGGTAAATATATCACTATTTCTCACTCATTTGACCTAATATTTTGTATAGTTTCTTGAGTTTTGTGAATATTTTGATGTGTTTTGTGTTATTTTATAGATAAATAAAGTCTCAAGACTCTATAGAGGTAATTTGGGGCCAAAACAGTGAAAAATAGACAAAAAGGGCAAAACTGTCATTTGGGCATCGCGACGCGACAACGGTGGCACGTCACAACGTGCCCCACCTATTGATATCTATAAATTGAGCCGAATTTTCTGATTTCAATCATACTCTCTTCTGAATTTTTTCTTAAGGATTTTAAGACATTTATATCTTGTTTGTTTATTTTCATTTCTGTAATTAATTTAATTTACTTTTACGCAATTTACGTTTACGCACAGTCCTTACTTTTCTTTACTTTTTCAGTTTTTACTTTTACGCAATGAGGAGGTAACTTCCCCCTGCTAGGGTAAAAGGTAAAGCTTTTATTATTGCTATTTAGATTAATCTCCCTTAATTATAATATAATACTATTTAAAACCTCACTTAATGAGGATACCGCTATATTGGCCGGTTGGTAATTAATCATAAACTGGTTTTTGCCTGACTAAGTAAGGATACCGCCTGGTTGGTCGGTTAGTATTAATTATTAATTTGACTTAATCAGGCTAACGTCTATATGGTTGGTTGGTAACGGATGATATCTAAAATAGTAGTGATAAAAGTGGATCATTTAACCCCTAATATTTTCTTTTATTGTACTTTTATTTTTTTAGTTTCCAGCATTTTACTTTATTTCTTTTATTTTTAAGCTTTTAGTAGTTGTAAAAATATGTCATAGCTAAGCCCGTTATCTGGGGTTGTGATGAAATCCAATATCACCGGTTTATAATGGGTTATTTTATAGTTTAGGTAATATAAAGGTTTACTTATTAAATCTTAAGCTTATTGCTTCTTGTTAACTGGTCATTAATAAGATTGATCTGGTCAACTTAAAATAAACTTGATTAAATAATTTTAGGTTTAAGACCCTAGATTTAATAGCTCACGATCTTCCTTGAGGATAGATAACCCTTTAATAGATTTCCTTACAGGATAGACATATACCTGTTTGGCGAGGGTAACCACAATTGGAACTTAGTCTTAATGAATCCAGGTAATCTGATTGATATATACATATGATTTAATTGGGTTACACTGGGTATTTACATCCAACCATCCAAAGAGGCTTTTGCAGAATTTCGTGTTCCAGGTTAGTAAACCAATAAATTATACAAACATGAAATAACCACTTCATCTTTAAAAAGATATTGGAAGAAATCACAACCCTGGATAGTTTAATAAATTTGAATTTTCCTCAACTAACTTTCACGCCATTTTATTTACTTTGTTTAGATTTAAGTCACCATTCCAATCAAACAATCAATCCATTAGATACTAGTAATCATTTGACCTCGTAAAACTAATAGCTTAGGTATTAAGTCCTTGTGGGATCGATACTTTTTATACTATTTGAACGATTTATGCTCTTGCGTTATACGAGTATGATTACACACCGGTTAGCGACCTTTTTCACAATATTACACAGTGTCTTGGTTACGGATTTTTAACCCAACAGTGTCTCTCACTACTTTACATAATATCGTAATCCCCAACGGAAAATGAAAATTCAATAATTAAATTGAATTCCATAATGAGAAGTGGACCTTATGAATATATTTCAACTCACAGCTTTGGCACGATCTCACCTACGTATATTCACAAGTAGACAACTCATTATCAATCACACTCACTATGACTTCTGATTTTGGTTCTGACTATTTCTCATTGTGACAGTTTTGGCACATTCATAAGAAGCCGTATCAAGGCTTCACTTGTCAGTGAAAAACTCAAGCTACGGATGTAGTCCAAAAAGCTTTGGCACGTTTAGGATTTCTACTTTCACTTGAATTTATTTGTTATCATATAAGTTCTACCAACGCAAATGAACTACCATCAGCCATAACTGCATAGCTTTGGCACAATACAGCTACAGCATCAGGAAATCTTTTGCATCTGTACTGATAAGGCGGACCAAGAAACAAGTATTCATAATACTAGTTACTTTAATGTCTTATTTAAGCGGGGATGTTCCTAAAGACAGTTTTACTCTACATCAAATGCATTTTTAAATTTAGATCAATTTCTCAACAGTTTAATTCTACTTGGGAAAACATAACTTAACTTAACCATTAAATCTCTGTTATGTTTTTCCCTATCGTAGAACTGAAAAATTAAGAAACATCTAAATTAGAGCATGTGGAAGTATCAAAATTGGATTATATATCATATATCAAGCATGACAAATGTAATGGATGAAGGATCAAACCTGCATTGATACTATTTTGTTAGGGTTTTAGCGAGGACGCGGCGGAAGCTCGAGGTTCGGGCGAAATCATAATTTTAAAATTTTTAAAATCACCGAATAAATTATTCAATATCCCATATGAATAATTTATTCATATTTCACCTAAACATATTTATTCGATATCAAATAATGACATAAAAAGTTAGGAATACCGCGAAACATTTTATGAAAATATTTTTCGTAAAGTAGCATAAAACGCGTTTTTATCCGAACCGACCAACCAATACACACGAGGCTGCCCAAGTCAGCCCCAATAGTGCTTGGGCAATTCATAGATTGCCTGAACAGTGGCCAATTCACTATTTGGACAACGGACACCCGGTAAGCCCGAAACTCACCCGGTAATGCCATTTTTCGTGAAATAATTTTCAGAAATTATTTCAATGCCAAAAACAAATCCAATACATTTATACAAAATACTTTTCATCACCAAAATCACAGAAATTTCAGATCTGGTTTGGTAACCAAAATTATCATTTATCATGCTTTAAATCTAATTTTCTCAACATTAATCATATTAATATTTACACCAACTAAAGTTGCCACAAATTAAGAAATCAAGAAAAATTCTTGGAGTTATAAGAGTGGTCATAACACTCTAGAATGATAACAAGTCATCAAATGATAAAATTGAACTAATATTACACTAATATTATTCAATCTAACTTCACACATGCATCTAGCATCCAAATCCATCCTCTAAATCAAAAAAAAAATCTAAGAAATGAAGAACCCCATAAATTTTCTAGATGCTCAAGAACCAAAAACAAGCTTTCTAAGTTTAAGAATTCTGAAGATTACCTCCAAATCTCCTAATTTCCTTAAACTATCTTCTTGATTTCTTCGCTTTCTTCATTGTTTATTTAAACAAATTTTTGGGAGCTTCCATCATTGAGAGGTTCGGTCATGGCTCTCTTATTAAAGAGAAAACAAAAATTTTCACTTTAAAAAACAAGTCAAAATCGACTTTAGGGGTAAAATGATCATTTGGTCATTTTAATCAAATTAAATAATAATAATAAGCTTTAAGTTAACAAATTCAATTTGTATACTTTAAGCATAAAAGAATCATGCCACATGTAACCAATAATAATCAAACGTATTGCATAACAATTATGTAATATTGATATAATTTAATTATCTAGATATTTAACATTTTAAACACCTAAATAATTAATTAATACGATTATTATTATATATATATTTTTATTTACATTAAATAACAAATAAATATATTAATGGCATGTGTCCAAGTCTCATTTGATAATTAATTAATATGTATCAAATCAAATTTTGTATCAAATACAAATACACATTAATTATTAATTGACCAAAATCCCCTAATGCATATATTTTCATTTAATCGATTAAATGATTCGAATTAAATTATTTAATTCGGTGAAGTATTATGAATAATCTATATTATTCATAACGCGTTGCCCAAGTATTCAATGAGTACACATCATATTGTGGGACTCTCTAAGTTTATCTGTCACGGAATCAAATTTCGTGTCCATTATTCACCCACTCATAAATTATGACAACCACGGATAATCTCGTTATACTATACAAATTGAGGTCACTGCATACGTATAATCCTTCCGTCACAGGCTATCAATATTATACCGGGGATATAGAGTCAAATCCCTAAGGTATAATATAGTCAGCTTTTAAATTTACGATCTCTAAATAACACTCAGAACTCGCTTCCGAAGTATACCATGGCCATGGATTTACTAGATCGTAAACACGTTCAAGATACTTATGCCATGTACACAAGACTGGCGGATTCTATCTGATACTCACGGGATATCATGAGTATCAGTCAGCACCCAACGAATATGCAGAGGTCTAATCTAAATAGATCGGTGATGTGACTGTTATCAAAATGTGGAGGATGTCTCATATATCTATTGTGTATCTCAAGTCGAAAGACCACTATGCTACTCGACTCGAGAAGATTCCTATTGACGCTGGTGTACCATCAATTAGAAAATCTTCGGTGAGTCATTCGGTGTTTATCAAATAAACACCTACATATCTATACTAGTCTTCTGAGACTCATTGTTCATTGGGATAAACCATCGGACCAAGTCATGACATACGACATGCACTGGTCTCAACCGATCTTACTAACTGACCCGTGTCAATAAATCTTGACCAGGAACTTTATTTGAGAATATACAACCTATAGTGACACTTCCCAATGTCAATTACAAACTGCGTTGTAATTGTACACTACTTGTAAATTCTGCGGTCTTTGTCTAATATATACGTATCACTAAATCATATTTAGTTTCAATCTAATCGTAATTAGATCGAATACATATATAAAAACAAGAGGTGCTACCATTAAGTAAGTAATATTTCAGAAAAATGAATTGTTCATATTCATGAATCGAATACAAATACGATCCGAATTGGCACTCCGAGCACCAACCTTAACATTTTGTGCCTCATCAAGTAGTTGACTAAATAAATTTTGATCATTTCCACCTAACACTGGTATGTCACTGCCAACACTATAACCAACTTGTAGACCTTGTAAGTTACGCAAAGCATCAGTTATCTCATCATTTTCAGGTTGATTATAACTACTACTCCCTTCACCAGAATCAATAAACCGTGATTGAGAATTATATTGCTCACCATGATAAATCCACATACTGTAAGTTGGTGATATTCCCGGCATGTATAAATGATTTTGAACTTCATCTAACCATTTCCTTTTCCTATTAAAATAATTTATACATGGATATCAAACACGGTCTACTGCATCAATGTGTTGCTTTGCTGATTCCATGAACTCATAAACTCCATTACGGTATTCAACACTCAATCTATCCACCGATCTCATCTAATTTCTATCAATTTCAGCCAAATATCTACATATTAAAATATAATTATTATAGACATTATATTAAACTCATCAATATCACCAATTCATTAATTATTTATTTAAGCATACATATATTTAGTTAATTAATTAATTACAAAATAAAACATATTTAGTTAATTAATTTATCTACATATATGCATTATAAACAACTAACACAATGTATATAATAAAGATAATTATAAAAAATTAAAACCTTAATTTCTTAGAAAGATTGAACTTAAATTAATTAAGTGATGAGAGTACTGATTCAAATATAAGGAAACATAAAGAGAGATGAAATAAAAATTACCATATGAAAAATTAAATGTGATGGAAGAAGGAAAACAAAGACACTATCGATTGCGGCAAAGACGACAGCAGGTAAACGATTACACTTGAAATTTCAAATTTTTAAACACGCACAAGTAAACTATCTCAATCACCTCGTCCTGATAATACGAATGCTAGGAAAAAAGTTACACGTAGGCAAAATTTTAAAATGTTTTTTTAAATCGCGTCCTTCGGACCTCCTAAACCGTTTGGTGTTGTGGATTTGACCTGATTTCGATTACTTCCAAAATCTCACCAAGTTTTACCTACTGCCGCAAAAAATTTAAGGCCTTAGAACCATAGGTTACGTGAAACGCATAAACATAGTCAAGGAAAAACACAACCACGAAAGAAATACGCACAAACTCCGAGAATAAAAGAAAACAGATGAACAAACAGACGCAAAACAACACAGCAAACACAGGAAACAAAAGAAACAAGAGTGATATAAGATAAGGGAAAAAAACGTAGGAGAGAAAACAAACGCAGGAAAGAACACACGCGACAATGTAATGAACGAAATAAAAAAAAATTAGAACAGATATGTGAATTGACCTTGGAAAATTTGCTCCTGATACCAACTGATGATAACCTGCCTGGAGCAAAGCCAGACAAACCCATACAAGACTGAAATCGTTTCCAAGAAAGCCAAGACATTTCGGATAAAAACTCTAAACCTCTGAATAACAAGCAACAGAAACCTAGAGTGCTAATTAGGGCGCCACAAAGGGTTGGCAGACCTTTGATAAGCCAAAACCAGTGAGAACAGATTGAGGGTTCCTCAATACTCATGGAAATTGATATAAATTTTTATTTAAAAAGAGTTATTAAACATAACCAAAAAGTTAGCCTTTTATAAGGAGGCTGCAACCAAAGCCCTAACCCAAAAGGATAAAAGACGAAACTACCCACACGCAAAATACACGACCTCTATCCAGTCGACTATTCTATTAGCAATTCTCATAAGAATGTTAGAACTAGCTTCTAAACTTTACCACGGGCCCATGGATTTATCTTATTGCTAATTGTATGGACTACCTATGCTCTGGTACACAGAACTGACGGATCCTATC
>SKCR01043502.1:0-48633 GCA_019454045.1 Zanthoxylum bungeanum
CTCATTACAGCTTTTGCCAAATTTGCTCTGTTTCATCAATCGATCAACTGAAAGTTTCTTTTACAAAATTATCAATCGTATCATATCCCCAGATGGAGCATCAACAATTTAATGGTTAGAGCACAGGGGTCTGGATGGCACGCATCAAAGATCTTTGAAACGAAAACCAGTTGAAAATTGACAGAAATGTTAGAAACTAAGAAATATGACTAGAGAAAGTTTTAATTACCATACTGTACAGTTGACTATATCTAAAGACCTGTAAAAATTTTGCGACTTTTGGATGTAATAATCATAATAAGACTTTGAAGAGAACAATGGATCTAAAATAGTTGCATTCTAGCTTCATGCTAATAGAAAATTTGCAGCAGTTTCTCAATCAGTGATAATCATGTGACTTGAGACAGTATGTGAAGCCAGATGGTCAGGAATATTTCTGTTCCATAAAATAACCAGTGGTGCATTTGTAAATTGCATGGAGAGGAATGTTCCTCCCCTTTGATGATAAATCAGCATTCCGATTTGGTGAAGCAGAATTATGTTGATAATGTATTTCCAAGGGTGGAAAACTGAAAGCCATCAACATAAAGGGTATTGCTAACAAATATCGGGAGTACTTAAAATCATATTAAAAATATTTTATTAAGGTTAAGTAGCATTCTCAAACTGACCTGCCATATTTACTTTCTCTCTCTTCTTCCATTCTTTACCAGGATTCTTTGCTTCTCTTTTTATATAGTTCTCTAGCCTAACATCTGACTATGAGAAAAAAGGAAAATGATCACATTATGTTTTATATCCAACAATAAGGAATTGTCTACTGATGGTAAATCATAATGTCTCCATGCATATAATTTGCAAGACACAAATAAAATCAAAAACGTCCGAAAATTTACTGAAAAAAAATGCAGGAAATGGGAGAAAAAACATTTATATTTTATTTATAGTGAAAATCAATATACACCATGTACACATGAGCTTAGCTAGCAATGTTGGTTATAGGACCTTTAAACCAATGGCGAGCACTAAAGATCCAAGCAGACACAGTAAGAATGAGCAAGCCACAAACTGCAACAGGAGTGTAGTTCAGTGTCTCAGTAGTAATGGGGTAGGCCACAGGCAATGAGAAGAGGACTGAGATTGTTGCCACCCAAAGGACAGCAACCCAACCAACCAGGATACCATATCGACCCAAGTTGAAAGGTCCGGGGACAAAGGACTTGCGTGCCAAAGTCACCCTGAAGAAGATGGGCAGGGCATATGCAATGTACAGACCTATAGTAGCAATAGATACCATGGCTTGAAATGCCACTTCACTTCCAAGATACTGCAAAGGATTAAGAAGAAACAGGTGTACATTAGCAGTTGGAGGAAGAAGATCAACCGTGTCATAGCTCAGAAGAAATTAAAATGATTCGAGCTTAACCAAGTTCATGTCATATTCACAATTCAGAGCATTTTTTTTATCGTAGTAGATAGGACATAAGTGATCTTTTTAAACTGTCTATGATAGAATACAAACACAAAAGGAGACTGAACTTCCACTCACAATTTGACAGAAATTCTTAAGCACAGGAATGAAGGGGATATATGAAGTTTCAGATGGATATGTTAAAAGGTCAAGGAAAAAGTGTGCACGTTGAGGAGAAGAGAAGGAGAGAGAGAGACACATACTGTTAGTGCCATGCAAAATGATATAATTACAGACAGCCAAACTGCATTTATGGGAACCTCCTGATTGTTCACTTTGTGCCAAACTGGTGAGAATGGCATGGCTCCATCTCTTGAAAATGCATATGCCATCCTAACAACAAATGGGCAGCAATATCAGAAGCTAATTATGATATTAAGTCGATCCAATTGTGCGTTCTTATTAAAAACAAGTCCCAGCGAAGGTACCTGGAGTTGCTTGTAACTGAACTCATTCCACAGAAAAATATGGCAACAGCAACCACTCCTAAACAAATAATTCCCCCAATTCCACTGCCAAATCTGTTCTTGAATGCCAGGTAAAATATTTCCGCAATGGCATAACCACCAGCATCATTGTCTTCATTCAAAAGGTATGGGATGTTGGTAACTGCAAAGGTGATACCGAGTAGGTAACCCCATCCAAAAATAATAGATATTCCAATGGCACTAATTATTCCCTTTGGTCCATTCGTATCAGCATGCTTTGTTTCCTCTGTCTAGAAATATAAGTTTAAAGGAAGGGCAGTAATTAAATTTTAGTCATCTGATCAACTGGTAGAAAGCAAAAGAGCTAAAATTATAAGGAATTGATAAATGAGGAAGAAAGAAAAGAGAACAAAAATTTTAGGAGTGCTTCGTTAATTCTATTAATAAAGCATGTAATCATCTTTGAGTTGTTCATTGATGATCTCGGGAATGTTTCAGAAGAATAAACTTTTCAACCCAAAGAAACTGAATTTGAATTATATTTAGTTTTTTTAAGCATACATTGAATGTCCACGGCATAATTTTTAATGTCCCGTATTTTCATGATTTTTCACTTATTGTTTTAACAAATTTCTCACAGTTAATATCAAGATATCTCAGACTGAAAGCAGATTGAACGGAGGCAATGAAAGAATAATATAACCAACCATATGAGCAGATGCATCATAACCAGTAAGGGTATACTGGCTCATTAGAAGTCCGAGAACAAATATATAAACTTTACTGTTGATTCCGTCCCCGTTATCAGTGTTGAAGTGAGTGAAAACAAACTTTGCACTGGCCCTCTCCGTTGAAACAGAGGGAATGAGGATCATAAGAACCACAACACCTAAAATTGCAAAGAACCATCACAATCCAAAAGCAGGGCTGCCTTAAAACAAAATGTACTTTCAACCAGGGATTCTTCATACCTACGAGATTCCATGCAGCTGCCAGCTGTCCAAAGAAAGACAATACCGTGATAGGAAGGCTGTTTATTATGGCATGTAAGAGCAGAATTCCCCCATGGAAAGCTATAACTACATATTTAGATGCCTCGTAACCACCACCATTTTTTCCGCCTGTGCTAAGAAGAATGATCACCTGAATCATCTGTGCTAACGAGAAATCTACACTGGTTGTAACAGCCCACTGCAAATAAAAAGTTTCCATATGAATAGGGCCTATGGCCAATCATATGACACTAAACCAAGTTTGGCCTTGCAGCTAATCAAAAGAATATCAAATTTTCAGTACCTGACCAACAATGTTGAACCTGTAGAAGATAAAAAGCATATGCGTTAGAAAAGATTATTGCAGGAAGTCTAATTTTGGTGTATCTTTTTTGTTGAACCAGCTCAATAGACAATAAGCAATATATGTCATATTTTTGGGATGAAGAGCTTTAACAGAATGATATATCCTACCATGTTGGAGGTTGTTTTGACTAAAAAATTATAAGCCAATAAAAAGAAAATAATAATGCTTCATCCAATTTCTACAGTAGATCATTAACAGAAAGAAGTAGCTGCTTTGAGCGAAGGAGCAGTAATAGCAGAAAGTGTTGAACAGAGTTAGGCTTGAGTGGCAGATGCAGTGTGTTGGGGGTAAGATTGATCAATCCTAGAACAAACACATATTTTTGAGTTGTTTCACTATGTCTCATTTCCAGGAACTTTCATTGCATTAATTCGCAACAAGAAATTACATCCATCATCAGGAGCAACATAAACACTCTAATGCCCCCTAAACAAAAAAAAAAAAAACCATGAAATAAGCAATGCTTGGATTGCTAATTCTGACTGCACTGACCAGGTTAGAGAAGCTCCACGGTAACTGACATCATCACAAAAAATCTAAAGTGAACAACCTGAAAAGCCAAATTACAAAATAAAGGAAACAGAAGCAATCTACTTATGCCTACAATGGACTATTTTTGCACCAATAGGGCAATTGAGCAAATGACAAGAAAATAGAATGTAAACAGAAAACACTTTCTAAAAGTAATTTCCACCAAATTACCTAGTCCCAAAAATTTCTAACATCCGGATTCAAGGACATAACAGAAAAACAAGATCACAATGGTTCTTATGTGATAGAACGCTTCAGCTTTACAACATATCAAATCAATAGTCAATTACCAATTTTCTTCAGGCATTAAACATTTCAAGTATTTACAAATCTTCAAAATCCAAGCACAAGCACTTAAATTCCCAAAAAGACCGAATCATATCAAACACTCACACAATATACTGTGAAATGAAGGTCAAAAGACAGAACTATACACCACAATTGGAAATGGGATTATTCAGAAATGATTACCAGCCAGTCAACCAGGAGGCAAAAGGAGCCCATTTAGGGCCAGCAAGCTTTGCACTCCAATAGTAGAGACCACCAGAAGTTGGGTAAGAAGAACAAATCTCAGCCATTGAAGACCCAACAAACAGAGTGAAAGCACCAGCAATAAGCCAACCATAAACCAATGAAATTGGTCCACCAAAATTCAACCCTGTATTGTACAGGGTTGTGATACCAGTAAGCACTGATATAATGGAAAACGAAAATGCAAAGTTCGAAAACATCCTGCAACATCAAACCAAACACACATCCAAAAACATAGCCTCAGCAAAGCTGCACTAACCCAGTTCATGTTGAGAGCCAAAAGAATAGACCCAAAAGAGAAAAAAGAAAAGGGTTGTTGAGAAACTTTACGAGAGATCACGTTTAAGTTCTTGCTTGTAACCAAGCTCGTTGAGACGGGCATGGCCTGAATCAACAGAAACGCTACAATTTGCTGTATTATGATATGGAAGACTCATCTTTTCACGGCCCCGATCCATTTAAAGACACCAAAAAAAAGAAAAGAGAGACAGAGAGAGAGACAGATTCAAGGATCAAAAGAGAACTAAACAAGAGAGACTGGCTATGGATTTTTTTATAAAAATAAAAAAACCAAAATGACCAATCTTTGTGATCTCTCTCCTCCCCCCCTTTCTTGGAATCTTTATTTCCTCTGAATAAATTAGTCTCCTGCGTCTGTATTTATTACACAGAATTAAGTATAGACTTTTAGACAAAAAAAAATAGTGGAACTGAGCCACCGAGCATACTGACACTTCGACAATGAAGATAGAAGCAAATTGAGACGTGTCTTGATGTTCCCACCAAAATTTAATATTCTGTACTATTAATTTCTCGGCTGGCATGGAAATGTCAATAAGTATTTCAAGGTATTTATTAATGATTTATTTTATAAAAAATTTATGGAAAAAAATAATTAATATTTTGATAATTTTTATATTCACAAAAAAAAATATGAGTGTCCTTCTTTAATGAGTGTCATTCTTAGGACACTCGTCAGCATAATCCTTTAGTTATCTATCTCATCAACTTAATTCTTCAAGGAACTTACTAAGAGATAAAATGGGTTTCAAACTTTCAATAGAATGTTGATCCAGTTAATAAAGTTGAAGTGATTCTTATTAGAACTGAATTTTATATATATAATATAATTTTATATTGAAAGTAAAGATTCAACTTCAGGTAATTTTGTGATTCGTATGTTAATAAATCCCCTTCTTGTAGGATTGTTGAACTGTGATAGAATCATTTTTTGCCTGGAAGCATGATTCTGATTTGGCAAATAAATAAATTATTTTGGCCAAGCTGGTTGGTGGGATAGAAACTTTCATCGGAAATCTTCAATAAAGATTTTATTTTTTATTTGTTGAAGTGAGTGTCATTTAAACCTCAGTCAAAGATTGAAAAATAAATAATAATGGGCCATAACAAAATGTTTGAAGGATCTGATTTAACAGGTCCATTGATCACACGTGGCACAATTTCAATTTGGTAGTTTGCGGAGGCATTTTTGACACGTTTCCTATATGACTTAAATGCCGACCTTTTTATTTGTCTACAAAACAAATGTTATGTTTATGTTTGTCAAATAAAACGGTTCTGTAAGTCCTCACTTACGGAAAAAAAAAAACATAAGCTCTTGGTTAATAATAAAGATTAAGTTAATGATTAAAGAAAAAGATTTAAAAAATATATATTTTAATATATATTTTTAATGTGTTAAAATCTATATATATATATATTTTTAATCATTTTCTTAGTCCTTAATTTAATAAAATAAGGGATCACTAATTCTATAAATTGAACGTATTGGATACCCATAAGCAGTTCCATTTCAATCAAAAATAGAGCTATTCATCCAGACTAGTTTTCATTAAAAAAAAAAAAAAGGCTCATGGGACGAAATCTTGCATGCAAATATACCAACCGTTGCACAAAATTTAAGATTGAATATTGAATTGAATTTATGTTCATTTATAATTTAACTTATCTCAAAATCAATTCTAACACTAAATCCATTTTTTTTTCCGGTAGGCAAATCAAATCAAAGGAAAGATAAATAAAGAGAAAAATATCTGGCAGCTGGGATTCCTCTGGCAGATATTTTATTCGCCAACAATGAAATTGGAACTGACATAACAAATTAAATCCACGCAACCCAAGTGATAGTGAATGAAAATCGTGGACGAAACTGTAACACCTTATAGCTGGTTGCCTAATCCTCTTTATTGAATTTGATAAGAATATTTTTATAGTGTTTTGGTATAAAATTTGGTAAATTTATAAGTTAATTTATATTCTTATAAGTTAATTTATATTCTTACTGTAATACTTATAAGATAACTTATTCTCTCATTCAATATATTCTAACAAATGGTATGTATATTTATTGTAATTAAAGGAAACTTGTGAAATCGACTATTCCGCTTATTTGGACATAAGACAAATTTAAGGTATACACAAATTCACTACGCTAAAAATAGATTGTAATGACACTTTTCTAGTGATACTTTTCAAAATGTATCAGTAAAGGTAAACAAATACATCATTTTCTGATTTTTTTTTTTTTTTTTTTTAGAAAAAATATCAGAAATAACGAATATTATGATATTAGTAAATTTAGAGTCAAAAATCTATAATACTATAGTAAAATTAAAAATAAAATTAAATCAATTATGTATATCTGTACATATCAATTTAGTAACTAAATAATATTTGAAGAGTTTTTTGGAGTTGTTCTAAAAAGTAATTTCATAATAAATCAGTGCAACTAATATAATATTATTCTATTTAGAATGTTACTAGTCAACGGATTCGCCTGGGCTGTCCGCCTTACTCATGGTTTGTCCTTCTTCGTGTGGATTGTGAGTCCACTAAAAAATTACACCATTTATGATGAACTGTTTTCCCAACGAAAAGATAATGCTCGTTTTAGAAGCCTATTAGCCCAATGGCCCCGCCTGTTTTCCTCTAGACGTGAATTGCAAGTCCATTCATAACACGTTCAATTAATTGAGGGGACTTCTCCTTTATAAATTATATCACCAACATCACTCCAAATGCAATATATTACAAATTTTATGTGATTTTGATGTATAATTTAATCTGCAAAGGACGTATTAATTCAATGACTCAGGGCTTGAACATTCATAACTTAAATTCAGTTCAAACTTTGGGACTTATGATGGAATATGTGACACATGACTCCATATAATTGAGCTACTCAATCAATTCACAACAAGCTTTAAACATTCATAGTTAATTGCACAAAATAATAACAAAGGGCAGAAGAGCGTACCAGCCAGTGAACCAAGAAGCAATGGGCCCCCAATTGCTACCACTCAGCTTGGCACTCCAAAAGTAGAGCCCACCAGATGTAGGATAGGCCGAACATATCTCGGCCATTGATAGACCCACTATGAAACTGAGCAGGCCCACAAAGGGCCATCCCCATATCATTGTCATGGGCCCACCGTATGTCAGTCCAGTACTGTACATTGTGGTCAACCCTGTTAGTATCGATACGATTGAAAATGTAACTGAGAAGTTCGCTACTGCGCTGCACACCACCGCACCATAACATAATCCTTCGTTATATTAATTAATGTGTGTTATAATTTTTAAAATAGAGATTACCTACGAAATGAAGATGTAATAAAAATTTGAAGAAACGATGCAAAGAAGATGGAGGAGATGAAATGAAGATAAAGCATACGCACGAGAGGCTGCGACTAAGTTCTTGCTTGTAACCGAGATGGTTCAAGCGAGCATCATCGCCGTCGTCTCCATTTTTGAGAGAAACATAGTGACCTGCAGCGTCGGAATCTTCCAAAACTCCGATCCCAGTTTCCATTTTTCAACTGCAAAAATATGTTCCAAGTCTAAGGCAACACCTCTCCAAACTACGGCTCATATCTTTATGAAAATGAGATCTATCTACCTTTCAAACGAGTTACCTTTTTATTTGTTAACACGTGCACGTGACCACCAAATACGAGTAATTTTCAAAAGCTTGTGGTGTGTACACGTCCTACTTATAATTTAAATTTAATTAAGAATCTCTTCAAACTTTTTTTTTTTGAATCGTTTGGAATCCCACCATCTAATCATTCATTTCGGACTTAAATATAGCAGGTAAAATTTTTCATGTATTCAAACTTAGTACCTCAAAATCAGATCTTAAACCATACAACACAAAACCTCGTCCTTTGGAGACTAAAAATATTTTAATGTATAAGTTAAAAAATTAAAAAAAATATAAATTTCAATATAATATTATTTATCTTAATTTAATAAATTAAAGAATCTATCATTATATCCTCGTGTGTGTATATATATATATATATATATATATATATTGTTTAATTAAGGGCCAAAAAGCTAACCACCATATTCAATTTTGCCACCGACGCAAAGAACCCACGTTACACTTCTCCTAAATTGTGATGATAGAGAGGGGCCTTTCTTCCAATAGGAATGAAAATGATGAAATTAATTACTTTCATGAAAAGGTACTTGTGCAGTTATGCATAATCTTTTTTTTTTTTTTTTTAACATTGGAAATCATATAATCAAATTATCTAACATGAGCTTAAGCGTAACAGTTAAAACCCCCGATTACCTCAAATTTTTATAAAAAAATACATATTTTGGACTTCAACTCAGAATTTGATAACCATGTCTTAATTTTTTTGTCTCCAATCCATATCCAGGAAGTTATGTATAATCAGTCAATGTCAAATTGTATGGCTGAATCAACATAAAAAGGTTATATTTAGTACACAAATTTCCCTCCATAAAGTCTAGAAAAATTTCTATGTATATATCAATTTTTTTCATTTTTTCTTTACTATAAAGACTTTTTAAAATTCGAATACATGATCAAGTAAATATCAAATTGTTAGACCACATATAATAAAATATGTATTATCGACTAATTATACCAATGTTGCTTTGCCCAGTGGGTGACAATACCATAAATACAATCTGTTACAATTCTGAACCTTTTAACTCAAAAAAATTTCTTCAAAAAAAAAAAAAACCAAAAGTTTAATGTGAAAATATTCAATACAAGAAGTAAATTGCTTGACTGTAAAAGTGATTCTACAAGGACATCTCAGTGCTCAATCGTCTGGAAGCAACCAAGTTGTTATAGATTTCTTCGACCAACCTGCAGTCAACTTGCTCACCAGAAGAAGCCCAAGCAAGCTGTCGAGCTCTGGCAACTTTTTTTCCTCTAATAAAGCCTCCATTAGAACTGGCCATTTTGTTGGCTAAACAAATCATCATGCTAGCATAAGCATCATTAAGCTTTCCCAAAAGTTTGATGGGTGATATGATTTTCCAATGTAGCTTTGGGATTCTTCTTATTCTCCAAAGCCGCCTGCGAGGAGGAGCATGATCAGCACCCCCAAGCCTCAAAACCTGTAGCTTCCTTCTTCCATTACTCGCTCCATTGATTCTCTGGTACTTTCTTCTCCTCCAGAATCTCCTCAAGCTCTCTAAATATTCACCAGGAAGAATTGCCATTTTTTTTTTTGAATATATGTTACTATTGCTTTGTGTGTGTGTTTGTGTCTTTGAAAGAAACAGAGATGTGTCAAGAGAAGGAATCAGAGGAGATTTATATAAAAGAAATTTGGGGAAATAAAAAATCTTTAATGGGCGTGTGATTGATTGTTCATTTCGATTATTAAATGAACATAAAATATTGTATAATAAGCAAAGTTTGTAACACATTGGTCAAATAAGTCCGTCTGACCAAAGCGAGTTGAATAATATTTAAACGATAGGAATAAGAACTTTCCTGGAGGGCTATAATATCTCACGAGCTATCGATTTAGAATTCTGGATTCACATAATCATAATTTTATAATTTACCAATATAATGTTACTAGTTGAATAAATAAATCTAAGAAACAAAATTATTACTTATTCATTAATTTTGTATAGAAAGATTTAGAAGTCGGCTCCTCTGAACAAATATTATCACACTAACAAGTGGGGCAAATAAAACCTAAAAGGAAAAAATTGTTATAACATTCTTCTAAACCATTATTTAATTCTGGCATACTTTATAGGAACATTGCAGATTTAGGAGCCGTTATTAGGAATTCTAATAGTGAGATCATGGCTACTAATATCCATGGTTTTTAAAACCGATTAGACTAGTCGGTTGAATTGGTTAAAACCGAAAATCAATCGTGAGTCCGGTTTAATTGAATAATAAAAATTGGGATAAAAAAATCAGTTAAATCCAATAAAAACTTATCAAAATTGGTGAATTCGATGAACCGGATCAGCATTCCAAACCAAAAAATATAAGCCAATAATTAAAAATAAATAATTTTTAAAAATAAAAGTATTTATAATGTCATCCAAATGTATCAGTTTAACGGATCGAATTAGTGACTTATTGAACTTTTTAGATCATCGGTACAATTTTTTAAAACACTGATACTATCGTAGGAATTTGCATGAGAAGAGGTTATCAATTTTTGTCTTGAAATTTGCTACAGAAACAGGTTTGAGATACAGCGCAGAGCTAGGGATAAAAATCTAGAGAATCAAATACATAACAAATTTTAGTTGTCAAATCATAAAAAATACTAAAATTGAAAGTTAAAAAAAAAAAAAAAAAGAAAGAAAAGAAAAGAAAAGAAAAGAAAATCTTTGATTTTAGGAGCCCTCCGATACTTGTAAGAAAAAAGATTTAGGATGTAATTCAGTTCAACAAGTGTGAAATTACTCTTTGTTTAGCTAAGCTAGCTCTCATGAACTCTTTGATTTGATTCTGTTGGTTGACTGGACGAATTTCCAGTTGAAATAGGTTACTCTTTAATTCAAAAACACTTCATATAATAGAAGAAGATGATGGTTTAGCCGAAGATTTACAGGGCACAAAAGATTTTATTTCATTACATTACATATGGTTGATGAATTAAATGCAGAAAGAAAGTAAAATTTAAAACTCCTCAGTTTAAGTTTAATACAGTAACATGAGGCTGTTAGCTCTTACTAAATTTGTACAATTCACATAATATGAAAGCCACAAATTGATTCTCTAAAAGTTCTTCTGCAACTAAATCTCAGTGCTTGATTGTCTAGAAGCAGCTAACTGCTTATAGATTTCCATGACCAACCTGCTGTCAACTTGTTCTCCGGAAGAGACGACCAAAGAAACCGGTGGAGCTTTGGTAGACTTTTTCCCTTTAATGAAACCTCCATTATTGCTGTTAGAGTTAGCCATTTTGTTGGCCAAACCAATCATCATGTCAACATAAGCATCATGGAACTTGGCCAAAGGCTTGGTGGGTGAAATTATTTTCCAACGCAACTTCCGAATTCTTCTTATTCTCCAAAACCGAGGGCGAGGAGCATGAGCTCCAGCACCAAGCCTTAGAATCTGTAGCTTCTTCTTTTTGCTACGAGTCCCGTCTTTGATTCTCTGCCTGTACTTTCTTCTCCTCCAGTATCTTTTCCAGCTCTCATAATATTCAGAAGGAATAATCGACATCAATCTTTGATGGTTGTATGTTTATGTGTGAGAAAGAGATATGCAAAGTGAAAAAATGAGAGAGGATTTATATAGTAGAAGAAGCCCAGCTTTAATTCTTTGATGGTATTAGAATGGGGGCTCACTAACATGATAATTAAAATAATAAATATGAATTTAATATTGAGATATGTTAATCTGTATTTTAAAATTAATATATGATTAAGATCAGTGTTTCGAAATTCAGATTGGATAGGCCGGAATAAGGAATCGATTGTAATAGAATCCAGCTGTATGAATTATGCAGGGAGCATGTAGGTCATCTTTGAAGACAAATGAAGAAGATGCCAAGCCACCTTTAGGCGGTGATTGCCTAAAATCCAGGAGGTTTGAAATCTTGGTGAAGCAAACAAAGAAAAGCCATGAATGGTGGCAGAAATCCAGGGGTGAACAGTAGCCACCCTTATCTATAAATTGAGTTCAAATCTCACTTGTAAAACTATCCCCAAAGAGAGAAACATAGAAAGAGTGAGAGGTTTTTTGTAATTCAAGTTTTGTAATATTTGTGTATTCTATTCTTGTATAATAATAGAATGAATTCGGTTTTTCCTCAAATCTTCTCTAAAGTGATCGGTGAATCACAACAAGTGGTATCATGAGCTTCGGTTGTTCTTTGGGATCGTAAAACCGAGTAACAGAGCTTCCGATCGGAAAACCGGTTCCGACGAAAGTTGTCAAAAATCCAATTTGAGGGTACCATCAACTAGTTCACGAAGAGACGAGCACGATGATATTTTCCGGCGACCGAACCGACGTCCCAGAACGCCGCACGCGCTTCACAGAAGACTCTCACGCGCCACCAGTCGCAGATACGCGCCTCACGCGCGTTGAAGGTTGAAGACAATACGTGGCTGCCATGTCAGCGCCACGTCACGCCCAATCAGCGCCCAGTCAGCCGCCACGTCAGCAAAATCGGTCCCACTTTGCTACATCAGCACTGCCACGTCAGTAGCCACGTCAGCATTGCCACGTCAGCAACCTGTTAAATTTCATTTAGCCCTCTGAAGTTTTGAAATTTATAGTTTTGCCCCAGAATTTTTAGGAATTTACAAATCAGCCCATGTGTCGGATTTAGACCAACGAAGTGTATATTCCACCATTTTGGACTGTTCCAGACGCAATGGTGACCTTCGATTTGTGGAATTCATCCCCGATTATAGTGTATTTTCATTTTAAACTTTAAAACTTAAAATGGAAATGGAAGATTCATATTCTGATGCAATGATTAAATTGGCTGCAACTAATTACTCCCTCTGGAGACCTCGGATGATATATTTTTTGTATTGCAAAGATCTGTTTGATGTCATCGAGTTGAAAGGAGTGAAACCAGAGTTTGTTAAGGAGTATGACTGGAATAAACTCAACAACAGAACTTTGGGTTAGATTAGGCAGTGGATCGGTCACAGTGTCTTCCACCACGTAGCACATGACACATATGCTTATGAAATATGGAGGAAATTGGAAGACATGTGTAGGTCACAGAACTTGACGACGTTGTTCTAGGCTCGCGGCCTAGTTGGGAGTACGGAATAGTCCGCGGAGGAATTAAACCGGAGATATAACATGGAGTCGCCACCCGGTGTGAACCGGGACAAAGATTTAAGGCTGCACTCACCCTTCGTAAGGGAAGACCTCAAACCATTGGGTTCAGAATGGTCTCTTACTTATGTCACTTGTGATGATATAATTTGTGCAATAAATCAACCGAATCTACTCAACATATATGCTCAAGGATAACCTAGATCTAATACGTATTCATCAAAATAAATCCTAATCTAAGTTTGCATGCTTGAAAGTAAGTTTTTAAACGGCAAACACAATTCCACACAATGAGCATATTAAATCATAGACTTAACATATATAAATCACTATTCAAACATAACGTAAACTAATAACATGTATAAAGAATAACATAAATATGCTTTAAAAATAAATAGCAAACTAAATTAAACCATGCTTTAAATAATAAACAAATAACCTAAAGACTATGACATGCTCGAATACAAGTTCAAATGAGACGAAATATGTGTATCTTAAGTGGTACTTGGCGTTGTATCCCGAGTGCAGACCGCAATACCATCCATTCGAAATCGGCTATAGAATTTACGTCCGGGTTTCCATCTGATATACCACAAAAGGGAACACAAATCCCGCTCATCCAACAATCACGTCATGCCTCAAACGACTCTCATGCGATAATATTTTAAAATAAATAAAATAAAACGAAAGAAGATAAGTAAAAAAGTGTCATCAGGTCTAACCTCTTTTGTCGTCTCACGAAAGGGCGTTACACGTCTGTTGGAAGGGTGAATGATCTGCAACTCTTTTGGTTCACTAACACAATGTCTTTCCTCGCTGTTTTGCTGTTCGGGCTGCTATTTTTACTCCGTTTCGCTGCTGTTTTGCTGCTATTTTTCAGGTCACTATTTTGGTCATTTCGGGGACTGTTTTGGGCGATTTAGAGGGCTAATTTGCTGCGGTTTTTGGTGATTTTAGGGGAAACTTTGTGCATTTTTTTAGTGCAATTTTGGGGTATTTTAGGGGCTGTTTTTGGGGTATTAGATGCTATTTTGGTGGTGGGAAAAGGTGCAGTTTCAGTGGTTAAACAATGCAGTTTTTTGGACTGTGTGAGGTGATTGGTGGGCTATTTTGGCGTGGTTTGAGGGGCTATTTGGAGGGGGGTTTTGTGGTGGTTTAAGGGCAGATTTATGGCTGTTTTGGCGTGGTTTGAGGGGCTGTGAAAGGTGGCTTAAGGTGCGGCAAATGGGCTGTGTTTGGTGGCTTAGGCGTGAAGGGCTAAAGATGGTGAAAGAGGGTTGGTGGTTCACGATAATATGAGGGCCTTTAGGATTTAATGTATGCGGCAATGGAGGCTTGGAGAGGATGCTTGGGCGTGAATGTGATGAGTATGTGTTCTGAATTGCTAATGGGGTGCCAAGGTGAGTGGAATTGGCTAGGTGGCGAGAGAGTTGGGCAGCTGTTGACTAAGGGCGTAGGCGTGAATTGGCTTGGTTTCGTGAATGGAGATAGTGGGCTAGGTGGCTTTGATTTGTGGGGACGAATGGGCTAGGTGGCTAGAGGACGTGAAGGATTTGAGTGGAGTTGTGGCAATGAATTGTGAGGGTATTGAAAGATAGTTGGACGTTTGATGGAGGGCAGGTTTTGCGTGATGAATGTGTTGGGGTTGGTGCTCAGAGCGCCAATCCGGACCGTATTTATGTCTGATTCATGAATACGAACATCCCCTTATTCCATAATATTACTTATTTATGGTTGCACCTCTTGTTCTTATATACGTATTCAATCTGATTACGATTAGATTGAAACTAAATGTGGTTTAGTGATATGTATATATTAGACAAAGGCCCGATAATATATAATGTAGTACACAGTTACAAAGTTAGTTTGTAATTGACATTGGGAAGTGTCACTGCTATATGAATATTATCAAACATAGTTCCTGGTCAAGATTTGCTAACACGGGTCGGTTAGTCAAATCCGTTGAGACCAGTACATGTCGTATATCGAGACTTGGGAGTACGGAATAGTCCGCGGAGGAATTAAACCGGAGATATAACATGGAGTCGCCACCCGGTGTGAACCGGGACAAAGATTTAAGGCCGCACTCACCCTTCGCAAGGGAAGACCTCAAACAGTTGGGTTCGGAATGGTCTCTTACTTATGTCACTTGTGATGATATAATTTGTGCAATAGATCAACCGAATCTACTCAACATATATGCTCAAGGATAACCTAGATCTAATATGTATTCATCAAAATAAATCCTAATCTAAGTTTGCATGCTTGAAAGTAAGTTTTTAAACGGCAAACACAATTCCACACAATGAGCATATTAAATCATAGACTTAACATATATAAATCACTATTCAAACATAACGTAAACTAATAACATGTATAAAGAATAACATAAATATGCTTTAAAAATAAATAGCAAACTAAATTAAACCATGCTTTAAATAATAAACAAATAACCTAAAGACTATGACATGCTCGAATACAAGTTCGGATGAGACGAAATATGTGTATCTTAAGTGGTACTTGGCATTGTATCCCGAGTGCAGATCGCAATACCGTCCATTCGAACTCGGCTACGGAATTTATGTCCGGATTTCCATCCGATATACCACAAAAGGGAACACAAATCCCGCTCATCCAACAATCACGTTATGCCTCAAACGACTTCCATGCGATAATATTTTAAAATAAATAAAATAAAATGAAAGAAGATAAGTAAAAAAGTGCCCTCAGGTCTAACCTCTTTTGTCGTCTCACGAAAGGGCGTTACACGTCCGTTGGAATGATGAATGATCTGCAACTCTTTTGGTTCACTAACACAACGTCTTTCCTCGCTGTTTTGCTGTTCGGGCTGTTATTTTTACTCCGTTTCACTGCTGTTTTGCTGCTGTTTTTAAGGTCACTGTTTTGGTCGTTTCGGGGACTATTTTGGGCGATTTGGAGGGCTAATTGGCCGCGGTTTTTGGTGATTTTAGGGGAAACTTTGTGCATTTTTTTAGTGCAGTTTTGTGGTATTTTAGGGGCTGTTTTGGGGGTATTAGCTGCTGTTTTGGTTAGGGGTGAGCAAAACCGGTTTCGGTTCCGGTTCCGCATAGAACCGGAACCTACCCGAAAAAATTCGGTTCCGCACTAAGTGGAACCGGAACCTACCCAATTAAACAGGGTACCCTATTATTCGGTTAATAGACCTACGGTTCCGAGCTTCAATAATTCTGAAATATTAATTAAACTCTTTAATTAAATATTACGAATTATTAACTCCGCGTTATTCCACTAAAAATTCGAAGTTGAACTCCCGTTACCGTAGATGGAAATATAAGCCGAACAAACTTCGGTGTCCATCGATATAGTCACTACATATGGATATAGCCCTTCACGAATATCTCATAAATAGAGCCGGGTCATAAGTCCGTTATACCCCTCTAAATATTTTGTCTCTTAAGCACCATTGATTCTATAATGAACAATTAATTCATAACAATTATGAATATAATACTTTCTATTCGTAATAGAAAAGTTGAGCGCTCAAAATTATTCAAGTCCCGAATCAACTCTTAAAAGAGATATTCTTCTACTTCTCGAAAGAAGGAGTGAATTCCATATCTATGTAAAACGTTCCCAGCTACATACCAAACCATATCCCCAAAATACGTAGTTATTGGCCGGGACTGCTACATCAACCTCACCATAGTAAATCAAAGGACACAGCCTAACATGCAGGAGTTCGTAGTACACTCAGGATTAAGATTAATCCATATATGACCATCTAGTAGATAAAATGAATTTCTTGGGTTAACGGATATTAAAAGAAATTCATATTTATCTGAGTCCAGTCCTATTTGATCATATCATACAAGGTGCCTCCATTCTCATGTCACCACATGAACGAACCCGGATCAAGGTCGTCATACAATTATAGAATGGACCGCAGCTATAGATAAACCACAAACAAAGTACCCACTATGTTTGCTCTCTATGGACAATTTAGATTACTAACTTCAGACTTAAATCCTATTGTGTATCAAACATACACTAAGTCTAAAGGTACAAAAGTAATCAAGGTAAACAAGACAATTAGACAATATGCAATTTAAATCAAACAACTTTGATAAATGAATAATACGTTTATAATTATTACAATAATCAATTCTGTTTTACAACACATGAAGCTCTAGGACATAAATCCCAACAATCTCCCACTTGGACTAGAGTAAATGGGACATGTCATGTAATCCTAAACCATTTAGGTGACCTTCAAATACTGTAGCCGATAAGGTCTTTGTAAATGGATCAGTCGGGTTGTCTGCGGATGGAATCTGCGTGACAATGACATCTTCTCTCTGCACTATCTCCCTGATAAGGTGATATTTTCTTTCAATATGCTTACCCCGCTTGTGGCTTCTTGGTTCCTTGAAATTCGCCACTGCTCCACTATTATCGCAATAAAGTGTGAGTGGTTATCCATATCTGGAACAACTTCCAGATCTGCCAAGAATTTACGGAGCCAGACTGCTTCCTTAGCTGCTTCACAAGCTGCTACATATTCAGTCTCCATGGTGGAGTCAGCAATACAAGATTGCTTAATGCTCCTCCATACAATAGCTCCACCACCTAGGGTGAATACTGATCCAGATGTTGATTTCCTAGAATCTACATCCGTCTGAAAATCAGAGTCTGTAATCCTCTGAGGATCATATCCTCACCAGAATATACTAGCATATAATTTCTCATTCTCCGAAGATACTTGAGAATGTGTTTCACTGCCACCCAATGATCTAATCCTGGGTTGGATTGAAACCTACTGACTACTCCCACTGCAAAACAGATGTCTGGTCTCGTGCATAACATAGCATACATAAGACTTCCAACTGCTGAAGCATATGGAATATGTCTAATCTCCTCAACTGTTTGAGGTGTCTTAGGAGACTGTTCCTTAGACAAATGAATTCCATGCCTAAAAGGTAAATTACCTTTCTTGGAATTTTGCATTCCAAATCGCACAAGAATCTTGTAGATATAGGATGCTTGAGACATTGCTAACAGTCGTTTCTTGCGATCCCGAATGATCTGGATCCCAAGTACATAACTTGCCTCTCCCAAATCTTTCATTTGGAATTGGTTAGCTAGCCAGATTTTAACGTCCGATAATATCTTTACATCATTCCCAATGAGTAAAATATCATCGACGTATAACACAAGGAAAACCACCTTCCCATCAATGATGCGCTTGTAGACACAAGGTTCATCGATGTTTTGCTCAAAGTTATAAGACTTGATCGTAGTATCAAATCTTATGTTCCAAGATCTAGATGCTTGCTTAAGCCCATAAATGGACCTTTGCAACTTAAACCTTTTGCTCTTGACCTTGGGTTATGAACCCCTCTGGTTGTACCATATAGATACTTTCATCAAGATTGCCATTCAAGAATGCAGTCTTGACGTCCATTTGCCAAATCTCATAGTCATACTATGAGGCAATGGAAAGAAGAATCCTGATGGATTTAAGCATGGCTACTGGCGAGAAAGTTTCTCCATAGTCAACTCCCTCTTTTTGGGTATAACCCTTTGCCACTAGCCTAGCCTTGAAAGTCTGTACTTTCCCATCTATTCCTCTTTTTCTGTGTAGATCCACTTGCAACCTATGGGTTTTACTCCATTATGTTGGTCGACAAGTTCCCAGACTGAGTTAGAGTACATGGAATCCATCTCAAGGTTCATGGCTTTGAGCCATTCTTCTTTATCAGTATCATCCATTGCACTACGATAGGTCAATGGATCATCTATACCATCACAAAATGAAACAACTTGCACCTCACCATTTCCTAGATAGCGTTCAGGTTGTCTTACAACCCTCCCACTGCGTCTAGGTGGCATGGTATTCTGATAAACTTGCATCTGACTTTCAGATGCTGAAGGTGTTATGTCTTTGTCAACATTTGACAATGGTTCACTGGTCGTACCAGCAAGTAACTCTCCTCAAGTAACACTTTACTTCGAGGTTTGAATCTTTCATATAATCCTCCTCAAGAAATGTAGCATTTGTCGATACAAATACTTTATTATCTTCTGGATTATAAAAGAATCCACCCATAGTTTCCTTAGGATAGCCTACAAATAGCACACCTGTGAACGTGGTTCCACCAACTTAGTACTTGTTCTTTAGCACATGTGCTGGACACCCCCATATGCGGAAATGTCGCAAACTAGCTTTACGACCACTCCACAACTCTAAGGGAGTCTTAGGAATAGACTTAGAAGGAACTACATTCAGGATATACATTGATGTTTCCAATGCATACCCCCAGAATGAACTAGGTAGAGTGCTATAACTAAACATTGATCTCATCATGTCTAGTAGGGTTCGATTTCTCCTTTCTGAAACACCGTTTTGTTGTGGTATTCCAGGTGCTGTGAGCTGTGAAACAATTTCATGCTCAACTAAGAATTCCTCGAAATCTTTATCAAGGTATTCACCTCCACGATATGATCGTAGAATTTTAATGCTTTTACCTAACTGGTTCTCAACCTCAGCACGATATTCTTTGAACTTTTCAAATGTATCTGACTTGTGCTGCATTAGATAAACATACCCATATCTAGAATAATCGTCAATGAAAGTGACGAAGTATTCATAACCACCTCGTGCCTTTACATTCATCGGTCCGCAAACGTCCGAATGTATTAGCTCAAGTGGTTCTTTGGCTCTTATCCCTTTTCCAGTAAAAGGTCTCTTAGTCATTTTGCCTTCTAAACAGGATTCGCAGACAGGTAAAGTACCGAGTTTTAACTGATTTAAAACTCCGTTCTTAATTAGTCTATCTATCCGGTCAAGGTTAATGTGACCAAGTCTAAGGTGCCATAAATAGGTATCATCATGAGAAATCTTTTGCCGTTTTTTTTTAGATCTTTCAATCTTAAACATTTCAGTATTAAGCAGTGAATCATGCATTAACGGTCTTAATACATATAGATTTTTTCAGAGTTTCCTGTGCATATATTTAATCCATTTCTACTAATAATAACTGACTTATTATTAAACGAAATAGAAAAACCATGTTCCATAAGTTTTGTAACAGAAATCAAATTCCTGCGAAAACCAGGAATATATAGCACACCATTTAAACATAAATAACTATTATTAAAGTTTAACTTGGAATCTCCTACTGCTTTTGCTGAAACAACATCCTTTGTCCCAACTCTCATGGTAAAGCTACCTTCAGCAAGGTCCCTCCATGAGTCAAGTAGCTGCAAAGAACAACAAACATAGTTAGTGGCAGTAGAATCAACAATCCATGCGGATTTATCATCCTCCACTAAAAGAGACTCAATGACAAGTAAATCATATTTACCTGAGTTTTTCTTCTATTTAAGCTCGGCAAGGTATTTCGGACAATTCCTTTTCCAATGCCCTTGTTGTTCACAATGGAAACATTTTCCTTTGGCATTGGTTCCTTTGGAGCTTTTGTTGTTCTTCTTTTTCATTGATTTTGCGTTTGCCTTCCAATTGCCTTTCTTCTTTCTTCTTCTTCTTGCAGATTTAGAAGATTCGGCAACATTTGCCTCAGCATTGGTCTTACGAGGACCGTTCATAACGTTCTCGTAATTGGTGAGCTCATTTAGCAGTTCAGTCAACGTAAAAGTCAATTTATTCATAGAACAATTGCTTTTAAACTGCAGGAAACTCTTCGGAAGGGTTTCCATGATCATTGTCACCTGGCTTTGCACATTGATACGTGCACCATGGGTTTCAGCCATATTAAGATGAGCCATCATCCTTAACACATGGTCTCGGACTGATGTGCCTTCCTTCATCTTTCTAGCGGTCAATACAGAGGCAATTGCCTCATGTTGTTGCCGGTCTGAAGGTTGCCCAACATGTTCTGTAATGACTGCATAATCATTGATGCTGTCGCCATAGGCTCATGCTGTGCAGCAAGAACCTCAGACATGGATGCTATCAAATAGCTATGGGCTTTCTCATCAGCTTTAATCCAATTATTATAGGCATTACGTGCAACTCTGCCAGCATTAGGTGCTGGCTCAGGAGGACATTCCTCCATTAGGACAAATTTAAGGTCTTCGCAGACCAAGATAGCATTCATGTCACTTTTCCATTTAACATAATTATCCCCGGTTAATTTTTCTTGTTGTTTGATTATTGAGATTATTGCAGATGCCATGGCTGAAAAATAATAAACGCGCATTCAATCATTCATTCATCGCATATTGAAATTGTCAAACATTTAGGCATAAAATTAAACATGATGCATGATCAATGTATAATGAATTAGAAACCTAAAAGAATTACTATGCCACGTTTATCTATCATCCCACAAATAAGTGCCGCCGTAGGGTAGGTCAAGTATTCGCATGATAGATTGAGACATTCTCAATTGATTAATATATCTGAAATAACTCTTATTCCTATATTAATCAACTACCGTTATTTTGATCAAGGAAGCTTTGATTAACAACTTAACCATTCCTTTGTGAGTGTGACCCATTATTTCGGAACCCTTGGACTTAACTAGTGAAGTGCCGCCGTAGGGTAGGTCAAATCACCAAATACATCTAGAGTCCCTATCCTTTCGGAATCCAACCTGATATTGACCCAATAAGGACACCATCCGTAGGGGGACAGGAACAAAGCTGCCACAAGGCGCCTATTGAATCTCACGTTTTGGGATAACAATGGAGATCGTGGGATATATAGTGGTATACCCCTCTCCCACTCACTATTTGAAGTTTAAGGTTTCTATCTCACTAGTTTCTAATGTATTAAGATTATGCTCGGCTAAAACATATCTTTATTAATACTAGTGGATTATTAGTGATCTAACCAATTTTAACACTTAAAATTTTATTCACTAATACTTATTAGTCTCTACTAATCATTAACTTAATTAAACTAATTTAATCAAGTTTGCTTAAGTGATCTAATCAATTTTAACAATAAAAAATTAGTTCACTTATAGGTTTTTAAAATTTTAGAATTCAACTAATGGACTATATGTCATTAAACCATTTAATAGATAAAAGTACGTTATTTACTCCAAAGGTACGTGGAATTGTATCCCGAGTGCAAACCAAATTACCGTCCATTCGGAAGCGGCTATGGAATTTATATCCGGGTTTCCATCCGATATACCAAGGAAAATAATGTACTCATAATGTCCATTTGTTCTTAAACTTGAATTCCAATTTTTAAACCTTTAAACCAATTAATCTTATTAATTCGTTTACATGCATCTTATATTCTAATTTAACTTTTAAATTTACATAAAATCATATTTTATGACTTGAATATCATGCATGTCTACATGTTATGGCATGTGAAAATGCAAGAGTAGGCACCCTAGGCTATATGACATGTTAATAAACAATTTAAAACACATATATATGCCCAGGTCTGGGCTGAAAACGTTTGTGTTTCGTTTTCTGGGCGTTCGAACGTTTTCCAGGCAGTAGCAAACGTTTGAGTTTCGTTTGACTGGAGTTCGAACGAAATCGGTCTGGTGTCAAAACACTGGTACTAAAACTTCTACTTTACTCTCGTTCGGAGCTTCCGGAGTCCGTTTTGGTCCCCGTTTTTTTCTATGGACTCGTAACGGAATGTAGTTTCACATACATACATAATTGCGTTAACCGGGCTCTTATTTTTTTTTAAAAAATACTAATCTAATTAGTACAATAAATCCAAGGCATCCCTTGGTCTTCAAATCTTGCTCCATGGTATGTTGTTGAGTTCTTCGCGGAATAGGTTCGTAATGAGTCATCGCGGCATCGGCTCCTCCAAGTTACAAATTGAGTTCCAAATGGACTTATTACAAAAGAAATGAACTTACAACACTTGAAAGAATATGACCTTATGGTCTTACATTTCCAATACTAAAAATAAGAGCCGGAAAAATTAACGATCAACGCAATACATTCATCACATGAATCAAAAGTAAACATTCATCACATGAACATTCAAACCATTCATCTCATGAATCTAATTGTGCCTACTCATCATAACATGCATTCTAATAATCTATATCTCATATAAATTATTAAAACTGAAACTTAAAAGAGAAGAGTTAAGAAAACTTTTCAACCTTAAGCTCTCGATGCCAATTGTTGGAAACCGTTTCCTCTGCGCGGCGGAAGTTGCGGATGTGGTGGCACCGGATCTTTAAAATTTTCTCTCTGCCTTCTCCTTGTTGTTGAAGTCGAACTCCACCAAACTCTTGATGAATTTCCTTTGAGATTCTACCGTAGAATCAACCACTCAATCTTCCGAGCTATATCTCGAAACCAACAAACCGAAGTGTGGGCTTCACTCACAAAGATCAACCTCTAAACTTTTTAGAGAAGTTGATAATGTCACAAACTCTTTTGGCTTTAAAAGATGAGATGAAGAAGATCAAGTATCTTGTTCACTTTTGTTTTTCTTTCTAATCTCAACTATTGAGAAATAAGATTTTTCTCTCTACCTTACTCACAACTTTTGTGAATGTTTTTGCTCTCTCTTGAATTTCTTTTTCCAAAATGCTAAGTATGATTTTTTCTTGAATTCACCCAACCTTTGAGTGGGAATGGTAGAGAATATGAACTAAAGCCATTCCATCAACATCCACTCATTTTATCAATTGTAAATGGCCAACACACTTGAGTGGAGTGTCAACCAAATCCATTAGATAATGGAACAAGTTAGGTAATTAGGTCAAAACTAATTAACAAAAACTTGGTGGATGATTTGGCAAACCATTAAGGCTTGTCTTGATAATGCATTTACCATTATCAAATAATGATGTCATAATTATCTCATAATTATGCATTATCAATGATGATGTAATAATTATCTATATAATTATTATTTGATTATCTTATAATCAAAATATTAGAAAATATAATATTAAACTAATTTAATATTATTTTCATTTGTGACAAAAATATTATTAATCATATTAATAATATTTAAATATAATGTGAGCATATTATTAGACAATCTAATTATATTAGGTTTGCTACAGTTAATCGAGCTAGCACGGGGACCAAATGGACCTACGGTTCCGAGCTCCAATAATTCTGAAATATTAATTAAACTCTTTAATTAAATATTACGAATTATTAACTCCGCGTTATTCCACTAAAAACTCGAAGTTGAACTCCCGTTACCGTAGATGGAAATATAAGCCGAACAAACTTCGGTGTCCATCGATATAGTCACTACATATGGATATAGCCCTTCACGAATATCTCATAAATAGAGCCGGGTCATAAGTCCGTTATACCCCTCTAAATATTTTGTCTCTTAAGCACCATTGATTCTATAATGAACAATTAATTCATAACAATTATGAATATAATACTTTCTATTCGTAATAGAAAAGTTGAGCGCTCAAAATTATTCAAGTCCCGAATCAACTCTTAAAGAGATATTCTTCTACTTCTCGAAAGAAGGAGTGAATTCATATCTATGTAAAACGTTCCCAGCTACATACCAAACCATATCCCCAAAATACGTAGTTATTGGCCGGGACTGCTACACCAACCTCACCATAGTAAATCAAAGGACACAGCCTAACATGCAGGAGTTCGTAGTACACTCAGGATTAAGATTAATCCATATATGACCATCTAGTAGATAAAATGAATTTCTTGGGTTAACGGATATTAAAAGAAATTCATATTTATCTGAGTCCAGTCCTATATGATCATATCATACAAGGTGCCTCCATTCTCATGTCACCACATGAACGAACCCGGATCAAGGTCGTCATACAAGTATAGAATGGACCGCAGCTATAGATAAACCACAAACAAAGTACCCACTCTGTTTGCTCTCTATGGACAATTTAGATTACTAACTTCAGACTTAAATCCTCTTGTGTATCAAACATACACTAAGTCTAAAGGTACAAAAGTAATCAAGGTAAACAAGACAATTAGACAATATGCAATTTAAATCAAACAACTTTGATAAATGAATAATGCGTTTATAATTATTACAATAATCAATTCCGTTTTACAACACATGAAGCTCTAGGACATAAATCCCAACAGCAACGTGAAGCAAGTTGTGGTGGCTTTGTGCGTGAATTAAAAGAGGCTATTTGTGAGGGTTTATTCTTTGTCTTTTTCGTAAGAAATGACCCAACCAGGGTTTGAAAAGTAGGGTTGGGGGTTCTTTTTATAGGTAAAGGGATGTGTTTTAACCTGTTGGAGAAGGAATATGATTTTTGTGTTTTAAAAGGGGAATCTTTTAATTTAGTATGTGATAAGAAATCTTTTAATTTGGGGAAGTGATTTATGTATTTTAGGAAAGAGATTTAATTTAATTTAGGAAGGTGATTTAATTTGTGTCATGTGTTTTAATTTAATTTTAATTTTGTTTTATTTAATTTGTGATATGTATTTTAAATATTTTAATTATTTAATTTGTGAGATGTGTTTTTAAATATTTTAATTATTTTTGGATGTGATTTAATGGGTTTGGTGTGTTTTAAAACAGAGGTACAACAAGCGAACCTGAAGCGAAACAAGCGAGTTAAATTTAACAAAATAATAATTCCCAACTTAACCCTTCCAACGTCCGTTTCCTGCGGCTTTCAAAACTAAAGAGGTAGTGTCTCCATACGAGACTCATCATCGGGCTAATATGCAAAAATGCAATGCCTACAGTCGTCCCCAATTTGATGGGACTTGTGCAGTGTGTGACAATGACAATCCTATCAAAGTACGTGCAATGCATTTTTACTTACCTGGCTTGCCAGCTGTCACCTGGTCTGCCTGCTGTGCTGAGTCGATAGTGCTAAACCCCGTACCTAGGGTGTCGCGGTAGTCCACAGTGCCAAACTTGGCGTGCTAAACCCCGTACCTAGGGTGTCGCGGTAGTCCACAGTGCCAAACTTGGCGTGCTAAACCCCGTACCTAGAGTGTCGCGGTAGTCCACGGTAGTCCACATACTCTACGGTAGTCCACGGTAGTCCACATACTTCTCGGTATTCCACGGTAGTCCACATACTCCACGGTAGTCCATATAGTCCATATACTCCACGGTAGTCCACATACTCCTCGGTAGTCCACATAATCCACATACTCCTCGGTAGTCCACGGTAGTCCACATAGTCCACATACTCCACGGTAGTCCACATAGTCCATATACTCCTCGGTAGTCCACATAGTCCACATACTTCTCGGTAGTCCACGGTAGTCCACATACTCCACGGTAGTCCACATAGTCCACATACTCCACGGTAGTCCATGGTAGTCCATATAGTCCACATAGTCCACATACTCCTCGGTAGTCCACGGTAGTCCACATAATCCACATACTCCACGGTAGTCCACGGTAGTCCACATACTCCAGGGTAGTCCACATAATCCACGGTAGTCCTCGGTAGTCCACATAATCCACATACTCCTCGGTAGTCTACGGTAGTCCACATAATCCACGGTAGTCCACATAATCCACATAGTCCACGATGCCATACCTGGCAAAACTGATGATGTGTCTCCGTACCCTGAGTGCCAAACTCGGCAAAGCTGATCTGTTATCTCCATTCCCGGAGTGCCATACTCGGCGAAACTGAAACTGATATCTCCATACTCGGAGTGCTGATGATGCAGTGGGCCCTCGACCCTGGGACGCATCCCAAAACTGCAACTGATGTGTGGGCCCTCGACCCTAAAACACATCCTAAAAGTAATGATGTAGTGGGTCCTCGACCCAAGGACGCATCCCAATACCGCTGACAATGTGGGCCTCACCCTCAAACTGATGATGTAGTGCGTCCTCGACCCTATGACGCATCCCGGAACTACAACTGATGATGCAGTGGGCCCTCGACCCTGGGACGCTTCCCGGAACTGCAATCGACAACGGGGGCACCTCGACCCTGGGCACCTCGACCCAATACCGCTGACAAAGTGGGCATCGCCCTCAAACTGATACTGATATGGGCCTCGCCCCCAGACTGATACTGATGTGGGCCTCGCCCCCGTGTTGATACTAATACTGAAGTGTCTTCATACCCGGAGTGCCATACCTGGCAAAACTGATACTGATGCTAATGTGGGCCTCGCGCCCCCAAAATGCCATACCCGGCTTGTTCATTCTCAAACTGTGTTCCATTCTCGGAGTGTTATTCCCGGCTTGTTCATTCCTGAACTTTGCTCCATTCTCAGATTTCTATTCTCGGCTTGTTCATTCTCGAACCTTGCTCCATTCTCGGATTACCATTATCGGCTTGTTCATTCTCGAACCTTACTCCATTCTCGGATTACCATTCTCGGCAAAAATGATACTGAACTAAAGTGGGCCTTGCCCTCAGAGTGCCATACTCGGCCAGACTGATTCTGAAATAATGTGGGCTTCGCCCCCAGAGTGCCATACCCGGTAGAACTGCTATTGATGCTAATGTGGGCCTCGCCCCCAGAGTGCCATACCCGGCAAGACTGCTACTGATGCTAATGTGGGCTTCGCCCCCCAGAGTGCCATACCCGGCAAGACTGATTCTGATAAAGGTGTGGGCTTTGCCCCCAGAGTGCCATACCCGGCAAGACTGATTCTGATAACGATGTAGGCCTCACCCCTAGAGTGATGTGGGCCTCGCCCCAAACTGATACTGAGTCTGATTCATTCCTGAGACTGATATTGATTCTGATTTATTCCTGAGACTGACGAAACTGTACTGTTGATGCTTCTGGTTGGCTTGCATTTGCCGCTTTCTCTTTTTCTCCGTTGAAACCTGTGAATACAAAGAAAACAAAACACAAAAAGAATACAAGTGCGTTACATATATGCATGCATGCATGGATGAATTTCCTATCCTGTTGGGTTAGGTCTTTCGCCAGTTCTCCAGGTGATTGCAAAGTCTCCTCTCTGGTCTCATGGCTCAATTTCTTGTTATGTCCCGGATTCACGAGGAGGTAGACTGGTCGCTCCCAGTCTTGATTTAGCTTTCTGATCTTCGCTGTTTGCACTTGGTCAAGATGAACCACATGGTGGGACCTTCTATATCATCATGCTATATCACATGCTATGAAATAGTCCCAATATCTACACATATTATCGTCCTCAAAGAATGCCCAGTATTGAAACTAGAGAACCTTCAAAACATTCAATGCAACTCAAATCCAAATATTTGAATAAGTGATCTAAGCCAGACTCAAAGTGTGTGTGTGCAAAGGTTCCTTTGCGGATTCATCCCCATGTAAGCCAACTCAATGATTTTGTTTCAAAATTGTGGTCGATGGGTCAAACCAACATAGATGTCTCAATTATGCCTGCAGTTGCTTTTCTGTGCTCAATGTGGTAAGGTTTTATTTCTCTTTTGTCTCTTTTTTTTCTTTTCATTTTGAACTTCTTTTTTCTTTTCTTTTTTTCTTTTCTCTTTTTTTTTCAACACACCTACCCTTTAAGGTAGCATTTCTCCTCATGGTGGTCCTAATACTCGCCCATGGGTAGCTTCACGCTTATTGGTTATATGTGGTTCAATTCTTTTCTTTAGAGACTTTTCTTTCATTTTCAACCATACCACACATCATAACATAAGCAAATCAAGATAGACATCTAAGCAAATGGTCATTCACTGACCTACAATTTCTTCAACTAGTCACTTTTCTAACTACTCAGGTTTTTCACCGCTAAGAACCTATAGTGAAGTGCTTACGAGTCTAACATAGATTAATCATTCAAAGTATCAGATAAAAGCGCATCAAGAGTTTATCGTTTCTAAGGTTTCACCTTAAAGCAATCAATTTCATCATCGGACTTATGTCTAACTATCAATGACTAAAAACAAACAATTTTTTTTTCTTTTTTTTCTTTTTCTCTTTTTTTTTCAACACACCTACCCTTTAAGGTAGCATTTCTCCTCATGGTGGTCCTAATACTCGCCCATGGGTAGCTTCACGCTTATTGGTTATATGTGGTTCAATTCTTTTCTTTAGAGACTTTTCTTTCATTTTCAACCATACCACACATCATAACATAAGCAAATCAAGATAGACATCTAAGCAAATGGTCATTCACTGACCTACAATTTCTTCAACTAGTCACTTTTCTAACTACTCAGGTTTCACCGCTAAGAACCTATAGTGAAGTGCTTACGAGTCTAACATAGATTAATCATTCAAAGTATCAGAATCAGATAAAAGCGCATCAAGAGTTTATCGTTTCTAAGGTTTCACCTTAAAGCAATCAATTTCATCATCGGACTTATGTCTAACTATCAATGACTAAAAAAACAAACAATTTTTTTTTTTTTTTTTTCTTCTACTTTTTTTTGGGGCCCACCATGGTCTTTCTATCCCTGCCGTAAATTTCTCTGTTTCTCGGTTTCCTTTTCCCAATATTCATGTTTGCTAAACTCTTCTTTGACAAGTCTTCTTTTTCCTAACCCAACGGATATCTATGATGGCTTTTAAGACACGAGGGTTAACATGATGCATGTATGCATGAGATACATGAGATGCGTGCGATGCATGTAATATATAAGCTCATAAGAATTCTACACTAGTTGGCCCATCAGCATTTTAGAAACTTTTGGCCCGATCGCCATAAAGGACAGACTCGTCCCAGTTTAAATGGCCCAACAAGCCCATACCTCATGACAACAAGTCCAACTGAATCCAAATGACAATGGTCCAAAACATAAATGAATAGTCTGTACTGATCCTACAACTATAGTTCATACGCGGGTTTACAGAGGTATAGACAAAAGCTCCAGTCGACGAAGGATTGCCCACAACTAGGTCTCCCCACTCAAGGGTTCGAGCGACCAACTGAGCGCACCTTTTTTATACCTTAAGGTACGTGCCAACGTGTTATGGTGTGTGACTGACTGTCAAATGGATTTCCCGTTGTAGATTCCCCATAGGGAGGGTGGAGCGAGGCTCTCTTAAGTACCCAAGCCCCTTAGGCTCTTATCGCTTGGTGTCAGAAATAAACAACGAGTCCTCCAGATTAGTCCATCACAACGAGCTACGGATAATGATTATATAGGTGCCTCCACAGCTTTTCCCCGAAGTGTAGTGAATGAAGGAAGACACCCAACCATCACCTAGCTTCGACAAAGCCTTTGATTAACCCCATCAACCCACTATATAAACGGTCAACTAATGCACAAATTATACACATCACAAGACATGATTTCGGGGCTGATTCTCTATCCCCAGTGGAGTCGTCAGACTGTATGTCACAGAACTTGACGACGTTGTTCTAGGCTCGTGGCGTAGTTGGGAGTAAGGAATAGTCCGCGGAGGAACTAAACCGGAGATATAACATGGAGTCACAACCCGGTGTGAACCAGGACAAAGATTTAAGGCCGCACTCACCCTTCGCAAGGGAAGACCTCAAACCGTTGGGTTCGGAATGGTCTCTTACTTATGTCACTTGTGATGATATAATTTGTGCAATAAATCAACCGAATCTACTCAACATATATGCTCAAGGATAACCTAGATCTAATACGTATTCATCAAAATAAATCCTAATCTAAGTTTGCATGCTTGAAAGTAAGTTTTTAAACGGCAAACACAATTCCACACAATGAGCATATTAAATCATAGACTCAACATATATAAATCACTATTCAAACATAACGTAAACTAATAACATGTATAAAGAATAACATAAATATGCTTTAAAAATAAATAGCAAACTAAATTAAACCATGCTTTAAATAATAAACAAATAACCTAAAGACTATGACATGCTCGAATACAAGTTCAAATGAGACGAAATATGTGTATCTTAAGTGGTACTTGGCGTTGTATCCCGAGTGCAGACCGCAATACCATCCATTCGAAATCGGCTATAGAATTTACGTCCGGGTTTCCATCTGATATACCACAAAAGGGAACACAAATCCCGCTCATCCAACAATCACGTCATGCCTCAAACGACTCTCATGCGATAATATTTTAAAATAAATAAAATAAAACGAAAGAAGATAAGTAAAAAAGTGTCATCAGGTCTAACCTCTTTTGTCGTCTCACGAAAGGGCGTTACACGTCTGTTGGAAGGGTGAATGATCTGCAACTCTTTTGGTTCACTAACACAATGTCTTTCCTCGCTGTTTTGCTGTTCGGGCTGCTATTTTTACTCCGTTTCGCTGCTGTTTTGCTGCTATTTTTCAGGTCACTATTTTGGTCATTTCGGGGACTGTTTTGGGCGATTTAGAGGGCTAATTTGCTGCGGTTTTTGGTGATTTTAGGGGAAACTTTGTGCATTTTTTTAGTGCAATTTTGGGGTATTTTAGGGGCTGTTTTTGGGTATTAGATGCTATTTTGGTGGTGGGAAAAGGTGCAGTTTCAGTGGTTAAACAATGCAGTTTTTTGGACTGTTGTGAGGTGATTTGGTGGGCTATTTTGGCGTGGTTTGAGGGGCTATTTGGAGGGGGGTTTTGTGGTGGTTTAAGGGCAGATTTATGGCTGTTTTGGCGTGGTTTGAGGGGCTGTGAAAGGTGGCTTAAGGTGCGGCAAATGGGCTGTGTTTGGTGGCTTAGGCGTGAAGGGCTAAAGATGGTGAAAGAGGGTTGGTGGTTCACGATAATATGAGGGGCTTTAGGATTTAATGTATGCGGCAATGGAGGCTTGGAGAGGATGCTTGGGCGTGAATGTGATGAGTATGTGTTGTGAATTGCTAATGGGGTGCCAAGGTGAGTGGAATTGGCTAGGTGGCGAGAGAGTTGGGCAGCTGTTGACTAAGGGCGTAGGCGTGAATTGGCTTGGTTTCGTGAATGGAGATAGTGGGCTAGGTGGCTTTGATTTGTGGGGACGAATGGGCTAGGTGGCTAGAGGACGTGAAGGATTTGAGTGGAGTTGTGGCAATGAATTGTGAGGGTATTGAAAGATAGTTGGACGTTTGATGGAGGGCAGGTTTTGCGTGATGAATGTGTTGGGGTTGGTGCTCAGAGCGCCAATCCGGACCGTATTTATGTCTGATTCATGAATACGAACATCCCCTTATTCCATAATATTACTTATTTATGGTTGCACCTCTTGTTCTTATATACGTATTCAATCTGATTACGATTAGATTGAAACTAAATGTGGTTTAGTGATATGTATATATTAGACAAGGCCCGATAATATATAATGTAGTACACAGTTACAAAGTTATTTTGTAATTGACATTGGGAAGTGTCACTGCTATATGAATATTATCAAACATAGTTCCTGGTCAAGATTTGCTAACACGGTCGGTTAGTCAAATCGGTTGAGACCAGTACATGTCGTATATCGAGACTTGGTCCGATGGTTTATCCCAATGAACCATGAGTCTATGGAGACTCGTATAGACGTGTAGGTATTTATAGTGGATAAACACTGAACGGCTCACCGAAGATTCTTAATGGATGGTACACCAACGTCAATAAGAATCTTCTCGGGTTGAGTAGCATAGTGGTCCTTCGACTTGAGACACCACTGTGGATGTATGAGACATCCTCCACACTTAGATGACAGTCACGTCACCGATCTATTTAGATCAGACCTCCGCCTGTTCGTTGGGTGTGGATCGATCCTCAGGATATCTTGTGTGTGTCAAGAGAGGATCCGTCAGTTCTGTGTACAGAGCATAGGTAGTCCATATATATTTAGCAGTCTGTTAAATCTGTGGCCACAGTATACATCGGAAGTAAGTTCCGAGTGTTATTTAAATATTGCTAATAGATACGTCGACGAGATAATACCTATAGAGATTTGATGTTCACATCTATATCTCTGGGATTATCTGGATACTTGTGACGGAGGGATTATACGTATGTAATGATCTCGACCTGTATGATTCAGCTAGTTTATCAGTGATCGTCATAATATACGGGTGTATAGATTATGGACATGAAATTGGATTTCGTGAAGGATATACCTGAATCTAGAGAGTCTCAATAATGAAACATACTCGTAGAGCACTAGAGCAACATTTATAAATAATGTTGATTATTTATAAATCGTTTAAACGTTAAACGAAAAATACATGCGAACGGGCCGAACCGTCATTTCCTAATTAATGTGTATTTGTATTTAATATATGATATTATTAAATACACATTAATAAATAGTCAAATAAGGTATTTGACATATATCATCAATATATGTATTTGAGATATTTAAAGTAAATATAATACATATATTTGATATATTTGTATTTAATTAATTATTTAATTATTTAATTGTTAAATGATTAATATAATTAAAAATAAATATATCACCAAATGATAAAGTTAGGAAATGATTATAAGTGTAATGTTTGACTTTACATTAAAGGAAAAGGTTGTCAAATTGATTTTGACTTCTTAAGATATTTGTTCAAAATTGTTTGAAAAATGAAAATATATTTTTCCTTTATTTCTTGCTAATTTCGGCCATACACTTATAAATATAAGAGTTATATTTTTTCTAAGTTGCCATTGTTGACTTAAAATAAATATCAATAAAGTTGTTATTAGATATTTGTATTAAGTTAAGCAAATTAACTTGAAATGAAATTGATGTATATGCTTTACACAATTTCGGCCAAGTGAAGAATTGTGCACAAGTATATAATGTTTTCATTTTCATTTCATTTGTTAACCTAATACACTTTACCCAAAACTCCATTAAAGGAAGCAAGGATGCTAGAGAGAAAAGAAAGAAAAATCAAGAAAAGCTTGGAAAATAGTAAGTATTTCCAATCTTCCATTAGAGAGTAATTTGTTCCTCTTGTTGTGGGCAACATCTTGTGATGTTCTTGAGTTTTTCTATTCTTTATTCTTTGTGTTTTTGATGGATAAAAGTTTGGTGAAAGTGTTGAGCATGTATGATGAAGGAAGCTTATGGCTATTGTAGTAATAAGTATTCTTTTATGGGTTTTGGAAACCTTGTTGCTAATCTAGAGTTGTTGACCCACTCTTAGATGACCTAGATTTGATCTTGAGTTGTTTCATTGTGTTGAGACTTTGATTGGATGGAAGAAACATGATTAAAGTAATTGATTTAACCAATTTGGTCTAATTTGTCCAATTTGATGAAATTGAAAAATTAGGGTTCATGACCAATTCCAAATTTGGGGATTTTCATATATGTTTTGCATTTGGATGTGTATATGATGCATATAAAGTTTCATGTTGATTGGATTACATTTAGATGTGTTTTGAAGCATGAAATGACAAAAGGCACAAAATGCCCCCTTTGTGAGGCTCTCGGCCAAGGATTAGATTTTTTGGATTTTTGGTGCTTTTGGTGTTTTGATGTTTTGAACATGCTAAGTTCATCTTAGAAATGATTTAGAATCATTCAAAATTGATTAGATCAATTTCGGACTAAAATGGACAAAATACCAATGTAAGGGCTTTTCGGTAAATTCACTTGATATGATTCATTTGAATTTTATTTTCATAATTTGATTATTGGAATATTAAATAAATATGTTTATTTAATTAATCCGAGAAAAAGTTTTGAAATCGGAAAATTTGATTTTCCAGCGCTTCCGCTGCGTTACCGGATTCTGCCCCTAAAACCCATACAGAATGGAGGCAGCAACGTGAAGCAAGTTGTGGTGGCTTTGTGCGTGAATTAAAGGAGGCTATTTGTGAGGGTTTATTCTTGTCTTTTTCTCAAGAATGAGCCAGCCAGGGTTTGAAAAGTAGGGTTGAGGGTTCTTTTTATAGGTAAAGGGAGAGGTTTTTACCTTGTTGGAGAAAGAATATGATTTGTGTGTTTTAAAGGGGATATCTTTTAATTTAGTATGTGATAAGGAAATCTTTTAATTTGGGGAAGTGATTTATGTATTTTAGGAAATAGATTTAATTTTAATTTAGGAATGTGATTTAATTTGTGTCATGTGTTTTAATTTAATTTTAATTTGTTTTAATTTAATTTGTGATATGTATTTTAAATGTTTTAATTATTTAATTGTGAGATGTGTTTTAAAATTTTAATTATTTTTTGGATGTGATTTAATGGGTTTGGTGTGTTTTTAAAACAGAGGTACAACAAGCGAACCCGAAGCGAAACAAGCGAGTTAACTCTAACAAAATAATAATTCCCAACTTTAACCCTTCCAACGTCCGTTTCCTGCGGCTTTCACAACTAAAGAGGTAGTGTCTCCATATGAGACTTATCATCGGGCTAATATGCAAAAATGCAATGCCTACAACATGTTCCATGCTAAAACAGCTCGGAATAAAACCTTAATCATGAGGCGTTTGGTGAACTTGAAGCTACGGAGTGGAACTTCCGTTGCAGAACACACCAATGAGTTCCAAAGCCTGGTGAACCAGTTGTCTGCAGTAGTCATGCAACTGGCAGACGAAGTTCAAGCCCTTTTGCTACTCAGTTCTATTTCAGATAGCTGAGAGACTCTGGTGGTTACTCTGAGCAACTCAGCTCCAGGAGGCAAACTTACCATGCCTATGGTAAAAAACGCCTTGTCAAATGAAGAAGCCAGAAGAAAAGACGTGGGCTCAGATCAAACAGAAGCCCTTCACTCGGAGCAGCGAGGAAGACAACATGAGAAACATCAAGGTGGGAGGAGAGGCAGAAGCAAAAGCAGAGGAAAATACAAAGACGAGAAAAAGACATACAAGTGCTTCCATTGTGGCATAGAAGGCCACTTGAAGAAAAATTACCGGAAATTGCAATGGGAGCAGGGACAAGGCAATAACCAGCCGAAGAAGAATGACGCGGAGACACTAGTAGTTACTACGGTAGATGTAGCTATATGCTCCGGCGAGGAAGAAGCATGCCTTCACACCGCAACTCAGGATGTCGAGTGAGTGGTAGATACTGCATCATCCTACCACGTCACTCCTCACAGGGATTTCTTCACAACATACAAAGCATGAGACTTTGGAGCAGTGAATATGGGGAACACTAGTTCTTCTCAGATTGTGAGAATTGGTGAAATACAGTTACGGATAAATGCAGGGTATACAATAACCCTGAAGGAGGTCAGACATGTTCCAGAACTTCGGCTCAACTTACTCTCGGGGGTAGCCCTTGAAAAACAGGGCTATGCTAGCCACTTCAGCAACGGTACTTGGAGGATGATAAAAGGTGCCATGGTCATCGCCCGAGGACACATCCGTGGAACCTTATACAAGACTCATGTGAAAATATGTGCAGAAAGCCTAAATGTAGCTGAACCGGAAGCTTCTCAGAATCTGTGGCACCAAAGACTCGATCACATGAGTGAAAGAGGGTTGTCTACCTTGACAAAGAAGGATCTAATCACCGTCTCCAAAAATACTGCTCTAGATCCTTGAAACCAATGTATATTCGGTAAGCAACACATAGTCTCTTTCAATTTCTCTTATACAAAGAAATCAGAGTTACCCAGTCTGGTGTACTCTGATGTATGTGGTCCCTTGGAGGTAAACTCACTAGGCGGTAATAAATATTTTCTGACTTTTATTGACGATGCTTCTCCGAAAGTATGGGTGTATTTTTTGAAATCAAAGGATCAGGTCCTGGATTATTTCAAATTGTTCCATGCCATGGTCGAGTGTGAAACAGGGAAGAAACTGAAGTGTCTGCGCACAGACAATGGAGGAGAGTACACTTCCAGAAAGTTCGATGCCTACTGCGGAAGCCACGATATTCGACATGAGAGGATTGTTCCACGCACCCCACAACACAATGGTGTCGCTGAAAGGATGAACCGCACCATTATGGAGAAAGTCAGAAGCATGATCAGCATGGTTAAGCTGCCAAAGCCATTCTGGGGAGAAGTTGTTCGTACCGTCTGATGCATGATCAACAGATCACCATCTGTACCGTTGAATTTTGAGATTCCGGAGAAAGTGTGATCTGGTAAGAATCCTCATATTCTCACCTCAGAATATTCGGATGTTTAACATTTGCACATGTATCTAAGGAGCTCAGGCAGAAGCTCGATACAAGGACTACTTCATGCATCTTCATAGGCTATGGAGACGAGGAATTTGGATACAGGCTATGGGACCCGAAGGAAAGAAACGTCATCAGAAGCAGAGATGTAGTGTTTCTTGAAGACCATATAATATAAGACATTGAAAAGCCCAAGATGTCTTCTAAAACCAGTGCCAACAAAGCTGATGCACATCCAGACACAACCTCAGCATCAACACCAGTGGCCACAGATGATGATATGGTGCAAGATATACCAGAAGCAGAACCACATGAGGAAGGAAGTGTTGAGCAGGGGGAGCTGCAGCCTGCTCCATCAGAGGCTTCGGGATCATCCACAGATCCGGATGACAACAGACAGCCAGAACCTCCAGTACGAAGATCTGAGAGAGGCCGGATTCCATAAGCCAGATACTCATGATCAGAATACATTCTGCTTACTGACGAGGGGGAGCCAGAAACCTTCAATGAAGCGGTATCTCATAAAGACAAAGACAAATGGTTGCACGCAATGCATGATGAGATGAAATCTCTGCAGAAAAATAACACTTATGAGATAGTCAAGCTCCCACATGGAATGAAGGCACTGAATAACAAATGGGTATTCAAGCTCAAGAAAGATGGCAGCGGAAAAGTGGTGAAACATAAAGCTCGGCTAATTGTCAAAGGATTCCTACAGAAAAAGGGAATTGACTTTGATGAGATATTTTCACCAGTGGTAAAAATGGCTTCAATCCGAGTTATCCTAGGATTGGTAGCCAGATTGAACTTGGAGATTGAACAGATGGATGTCAAAATATCATTTCTTCATGGTGATCTGAATGAAGAAATCTACATGGAGCAGCCAGAAGGATTCAAGGTTTCAGGAAAAGAAAACCTTGTTTGCAAGCTGAAAAAGAACTTGTACGGGCTCAAGCAAGCACCGAGGAAGTGGTACAAGAAGTTCGACTCATTCATGGTGGGTCAAGGCTACAAAAGAACTGCATCAGATCAGTGTGTATACATTCATAGGTTTCCATATGGAAATTTTGTTGCTCTTCTACTGTACGTAGACGACATGTTGATTGTTGGACAAGAAGCAACGATGATCAGCCAGCTGAAGAAGTAACTCTCCAAGGCTTTCGACATGAAAGACTTAGGACCAGATCAACAAATTTTGGGAATGGAGATTGTTCGTGATAGACAGAATAAGAAGTTGTGGCTTTCACAGGAAATGTATATTGAACGGATAATCAGAAGGTTCGATATACAGAAAGCCAAACCAGTCAGCATTCCGCTATCGCACCATTTCATATTGAGCAAGAATTTGTGCCCCTCATCTAAGAAAGAGATAGAGTAAATGTCAGCAATACCATATTCTTCATCTGTTGGAAGCCTAATATATGCAATGGTATGTACCAGGTCAGATATTGCACACGCAGTGGGTGTAGTGAGCCGATTTCTCTCTAACACTGGAAAGCAACACTGAGAGGCAGTCAAATGGATTCTTAGGTACCTCAAGGGTACATCGAAGTTTCGTTTGTGTTACGGGGGAGCTGATCCGATCTTGGAAGGCTATACAGATTCAGATATGGCAGAAGATCTTGATGGTAGGAAATCTATATCAGGTTTCATCTACACTTTTGCAGGGGGAGCTGTGTCATGGCAGTCAAGATTGTAGAGGTGTATTGCATTATCCACAACAGAAGCTGAGTACATCGCTATAGCTGAGGCAGGAAAATAAATGTTGTGGTTAAAGCGCTATCTCCAAGAGTTAGGGATCAAGCAGACATAATACAAGATACATTACGAAAGTCATAGTGCTCTGGACTTGAGCAAAAACTCAATGTATCATTCTTGGACGAAACACATTGATATTCGCTATCACTGGATACGCGAGGTGATGGATCAACAATTGCTGAGACTAGTGAAGATCCATACAGATGAGAATCCAACAGACATGTTAACAAAAGTGGTTACTCGGGACAAGTTAGAGCTGTGCAGAGACATAACCGGGATAGCTGTCAGATAACGATTGCTTCAGATGCAGCTGTAAGGGGAGAATTGTAATAGAATCCAGTTGCATGAATGATGCAGGGAGCATGCATGCCATCTTTGAAGACAAATGAAGAAGATGTCAAGCCACCTTTAGGTGGTGATTGCCTAAAATCTAGGAGGTTTGAAATCTTGGTGAAGCAAACAAAGAAAAGCCATGAATGGTGGCATAAATCCAGGGGTGAACAGTAACCACCATTGGCTATAAATTGAGTCCAAATCTCAGTTGTAAAACTATCCCCAAAGAGAGAAACATAGAGAGAGTGATAGGTTTTTTGTAATTCAAGTTTTGTAATACTCGTGTATTCTATTCTTGTATAGTAATAGAACGAAATCTGTTTTTCCTCAAATCTTCTCTAAAGTGATCGGTGAATCACAACATCGATTAAAAATTAGTAAAAACCAAATAACAATTCGATGAGTCCTACCACCGCACGCCTCTCAATCCATTTTACCTAAACTTTGATTGGATGCTTCTATTTCATAGGGGATTATGCTTGGTATATCTCATTAATGACAGACACGTCACTCTTATTACATTTCTAATAGTTAATTTCTTTATAAAATGATAAACTTACTTACACTTTTATTTAATTTTATCTCAACTCTCTCACTTTTGCTACAGTAAATTACTGTAACTCACTGTAGCTTCAGTGGGAAAGTTGGGATAAAATTCAAGAAAAGTATGAGTAAGTATATCATTGTCCATTTCTTTAATTTGAATACAGTCTTAAGTTTTTTTAATAATCTTCTACTAATTTTAATAATAATTCACGATTTAATTTAATTATAAATAAATTATTATTTAATAATTAGCGATGGTAATTTTTTTAAAAAAAAAATTAAGCTCACTCAACAATAAATTATAATTGATATTTAGATAAAATTATCTTAGGAATTAGGGAATATAATTATAAAGGCTGCGTCAACTAAAGAATCATCAAAAGTGGGCGGGATTTGCATGCCAATGTCCAAAGGTATAAAGTTAGAGAGTGGATTGTTTAATAATTAACTCCCCAATAAACTTGTATATACAAGTAACGTCATTGGTCCAAATAATTTTAAAATGCAAGTAAAACATGGACACCCTATACTATTATTTTATAGTAAGTTGGTATTTAAAAAAACAAAATGTGATTAGTTTGTAGAAGATTTGATCTTGATTTTGCAGCTAAGTAGATCTTGGACTGAAATCTTGGGTTTAGCTAATATGCAAGGGAATGTTCAAGGAATTTTTTTTTATTTATTTTTTTTGAAAGAGGATTTTCAATGATCTTTTTTATTATATATTTTGTTACTGAATATTGTTTGTGAGAGGCCTCATTATTTTGGTGGTAGTGTGGTAATATTTTTATATATGCCTAAATTGATATTTAAATTTTACAATCATGTTACATGAATTTTGTGACACTTGATACATAATGTATTATCATTCGAATTAAGTCGGGTTAGAGAAATTAAATTCCCTTCACGTGAGATAAAAAAGAATAGGAGGCAAAGGCAAAAGATTAGATAATTAGATTTCGACGTTTTTTTTTTAAATTTTATAATATTTTATTACAGCTACATATAACTTTTAAATCACAATTTTAAAATATCTGATAAAATTTTATTAATTCTTATTTTACAGTTAGAACTTATATTTCACAATAATTGTATGGCTCATCTCATATAAAAATGTGGGTCAAATTCAAAATAAACGGCAAAATCAATGATTAAGTAAGGTAGATCATGTCTTATCTCAATCCACGATTATGTGAGGTAAATTATGTCTTATTTTGGAAGGATAATGACCAACTTTATAAAAGGAATTTTTTTTCCAATCAAAAATTAAATTTATCAACTTAGAGCTTGATCTTGCTTCCAATTTTTATGTCAATTGGGCTATCTTTAAGATTAAAAAAACTAGATTATCTTAATAAGGGAATGAAATAATTTATTTATTTAAAAAAAAAATACTCGTATAAATCAATGAATCTAATTGCATTCTTAAAGAAAATACTTAAATGAGGGGAAAAAACATCAAGAATATACTTAATTTACCGCATAAATAATAAAATTGCTTTTTACATTTCTTAGGGGGAAAAAGCAATAGAAAAAGCACTTTTCTCCGATATACATTTTTTTTTTTTTTGAAATCGTTGGAAATTCCACCGCCAAAAAGATAGACATTAAGAGGGATATAGCTTTTCTTCCGTCTTACAGGTACTGGAATCATACATATCCACATCCTGCTCCGATTTGGCGATTTCCCCTCGGGATGTGCCCTATAGGGAGTTTAAGCGTAGCAGTTAAAATTCTAGGCTGTCACAAACTCTTACAAGAAACACATTTACTGGATTCGAACCCAGGACCTCAAGATGAGATTCTCCAATATTCACATGACAACACTAAATCTGGAAAAATTAATCTCTTTTTTTCTATGATTTTCTGAAGAATCAAACACAAATTCGAGTATCTTTGTGGGGCTAAACGCAAACTAATCATTCTGGAGTATAGTTAGATAAAACAGGAGATAAAGATTCAATCTTGTATTAATTTCACTTTATGAAACTTTCAGTAACCAGTCCCATATGAATTTGTGCTCATCTTTTTATCTTATTTATCCTCTGTTTATATAATTTCACACAAAATATGAAGTTATTCAACAAACACAGTGAATAAAAACCAACATAAATCTAAAGCCAGTCACACACAAATTGCATAAAAATTTTAACACTAGTGCAAAAGTTATCCTCCAATTATAATTCAGTGCTAATTAAAGTGTGAAGAAGCAGCTAACTTCTTATATATTTCCTCGACGAACCTGGAATCAACCTCCAGCTCACCACAAGGGACCATCACCACTTGTCGACTTTTGGCAAACTTTTTCCCTCTAATTAGCAAACCTCCATTATTAATGATGTTAGGGTTTGCCATTTTGTTGGTTAAACGAATCATCATATCAACATAAGCATCATGAAACTTCACCAGAAGTTTGATGGGAGAGATGACTTTCAAAAGCAGCTTTGGGGTTCTCCTTATTCTCCAAAACCAGCGAGGAGCAGAAGCAGCCCCACCAAGCCGTATAATCTTAAGCTTCCTCTTGCAGCTATGAGCTTTTGATCCATTGATTCTCTGCTGATACTTTCTTCTCCTCCAGTATCTTTTCAAGCTCCCGTAAAATTCACAAGAAAGAATCGCCATTTAAAATTAACTACTACTACTAATGCTGCTAGCTGTTGCTGGGACTGGGAGAGAGATGTGTGTAAAAGCAAACGCCATTTTAATTAATCCGATAATAAGCTAAGCTTACATCATATTTGGTCAAATATAGTCTGTCTTACTAAGCAATGATTCAATAAATAAAAGCATCTCTGAGTTGGCATGATTTTCTTATATTTATTTTATTTAGTCAACCAAAAGCTTAGTTAGGTGAAGGGGATCGATGAAACATGTGTGGAATGGACATACTTCAGGGAGCTGTCTGATAATTACCGTTACTTTGTTTTAATCAAGTATTTAATATATTTTTCTTTAGAGAATTATTAAAAAACACTATTTTCATCAATTGTTATTAAAAAAAAAAAAAAAACCCTTACTATTAAATTAATTACGAAAAATTTAGTCTTGTATTTTCAAAATTTATTCATATTTAATCATTTTTGAAAGAAATTGTAATACTCTCTTTTAAGGAGAGTGAAGACAATTTTGAACTTTGATTTTGAGTGGTCAAGATTAACAGCTCATGACTTCCAATCTTGCATTGTTTTTCTTTCTTTTGCTTTTCTATTTGGAACCGTATATCATTATTTAGTTGGTGCTGTTAAGCAAACCGACTCACGTTCCATTGTTTTAATTTTTAAAGTTTTAATTTTTCCTTTAATTATTTGAAAGATTTGAACTTTTAAAACACATAATTATTTTAATTTTAAAAGATAAAGAAATGGATAAGTCAAAATATATTTTTAATCATCACCTCTCCTAAGATTTAAACTTGAACATCGTGTTTTAAAAATATTATTTTTAGCAATCCAATAACATGAACAGTAGTCAACTAGCATGATGCGTGAGTCGCATGACTGAGAGACATGTTGACAGCGGATTTTGGTCTCAGGGCAATATGAGAATATTACTTCCGATACAATCCTCCCTCAATAGTGAATTTGTTTGGTTATGGGGGACCAAAAGCAAACTTAGCAAAAAATAGATAAATTCACCAATTAAAATGAGATTTAACGTGGTTCGGCGGATCTTGGTCCGACCTACGTCCACGGGCGCAAAAAGGATGATACTTTTATTACTCAAACACGCTTCTCAGCTCTGCTTCTTGTTTTTTACAAGTCTGATGGTAATGATTCTGATGTCAACTCTCAATGCTCTCAATAATCTCAATGATCTCTTAACTTTCAACTTTTTTTTCTTATGCACACTCTACCCTTCTATTTATAATAATGTAGAAATCATATTCCTATTTGTACAAGAATTTCCTAGTTGAAATACTTTCATTTTCCCATAAAGATTCATAGTCAAAACTATTTCATTTTCCCATAAGGATTCCTAATCAAAACTACCTTTACTTTCTTTATCCTACTAGGACTCTGACTCACCAGTTTTCCCCATGAAAGTAGGGTAACTTGTCATCTTATCCGCAAGAATAGGGTGTCATCTTCCGGAACACGCCTCGCCATATGCTCGGTCTTCATGAGGTCGGTCATAATGGTCATTTGAACTGAGAATGTTGCTGTCGATCTGATAATGCCCGGTCATCCGATCTTTAAGTGGTCGGTCCCTAACTCATGTGGTCGGGTCGGTATTTAATGATTTCGACCGAGAAGGAAATTACCCTTTTTACCCCTGCCGTACTCCTTAAATAACATAGGTCCTGAAAACACCATCAACATCTGTCCCCTAGTTCTCGGTAACAACGAGTTTGCGAGTTGATGCCGGGAACTATAAAAAAATATGGTGTGCTGATCGTCTTGCTGGTGGTCGTTCCAGAAATCACAGAGAAATTGCCTTCGCCATCAACTAAGTCTTCTGTTTCTATCTTCATATCCTCGGTTATTGGAGATGCTGACCCTATTCAGAACGATTCTCCACCTCAAAGCAAATTGCTTACTTGGGTCGTTCCATCAGGAGATGAAGTTCCTTTTGTTGTCCAAACTAAAAATGACTCCTCCTCTGTAATATCTGTACCAGAGATTTAGAGGTCCTGACCCCTGACAGATCCAATCTCGATCGTGAGGAGAAAATTTTTGCTTCTGAGCTAACGATGATGTGCTCGGTGGCATGTGATCCTGTCTCGAGCTGTGAGAGATGCTTGGACCTGGGGGAATGTTACGTCTCCAGTCCGAAGGGCTGATTCGGTGGGACGTAACCCGACCCCGAGCTGAATAAACCATAAGGCCTTGACGGAATAAAATCCAGCCCCGAGCCGAATAACCAAGCAGCCTCGGCGGAACGAAATCCAGCCCCGAGCCGAATAACCAAGCGGCCTCGGTAGAACGAAATCCAGCCCCGAGTCGAATAACCAAGCGGCCTCGGCGGAACGAAATCCAGCCCCGAGCCGAATAAACAAGTGGCCTCGGCGGAACGAAATCCAGCCCCGAGCCGAAACAAACATCGATCTCGGTGGTACAAGAGCAGACCCGAGCCGGAAAGAGACATCGATCTCGGCGGTACAAGAGCAGACCCGAGCCGGAAGGAAACATCGGTCTCGGCGGTACAAGAGTAGACCCGAGCCGGAAAGAGACATCGGTCTCGGCGGTACAAGAGCAGACCCGAGCCGGAAAGACACATCGGTCTCGGCGGTACAAGAGCAGACCCGAGCCGGAAAGAAACATCGATCTCGGCGGTACAAGAGCATACCCGAGCCGGAAGGAAACATCGTCTCGGCGGTACAAGAGCAGACCCGAGCCGGAAGGAAACATCGGTCTCGGCGGTACAAGAGCATACCCGAGCCGGAAGGAAACATCGGTCTCGGCGTACAAGAGCAGACCCGAGATGGAAATAACATCGGTCTCGGCGGTACAAGAGCAGACCCGAGATGGAAATAAACATCGGTCTCGGCGGTACAAGAGCAGACCCGAGCCAGAAAGAAACATCGATCTCGGCGGTACAAGAGCAGACCCGAGGCTGAAAGAAACATCGGTCTCGGCGGTACAAGAGCAGACCCGAGCCGGAAGGAAACATCGGTCTCGGCGGTACAAGAGCAGACCCGAGCCGGAAAGAAACATCGGTCTCGGCGGTACAAGAGCATACCGAGCCGGAACGAAACATCGGTCTCGGCGGTACAAGAGCAGACCCGAGCCGAAGGAAACATCGGTCTCGGCGGTACAAGAGCATACCCGAGCCAGAAGGAAACATCGGTCTCGGCGTCGGCGGTACAAGAGCAGACCCGAGCCGGAAAGAAACATTGGTCTCGGGGTACAAGAGAAGACCCGAGCCGTAAAACAAATATCAAAACCATTGTGTGAGCCATAACAAACAAGCATAATCAAATGTCAACTTAAGTCAGAAGAGGTTTTACTCACCTTTTTGGGATCTATTGCATTTCTTGTGACTCTACAAGGGTCACTACAAGCAAGGCTCTTCTTAATACATCATCTCTGCATCTCAGCATTCCACGCATCCGACCGGATGACTTCCGCTATCAACTTGGTCGACCTCAAAACCGAATGGTCTATGTACACACTGAGGTAGCCTTCTTTCACCAAGTCTTCCACCTGCTGATGAGCGGAAAATATATCAATATTACCGTCCCTTTAACTTAATATTTTGTTTAGTTTCTCGGGTTTGATGAACTTTTTAATGGTTTTAGTTTATTTTACAGATAAAATAATATCGGGTCTCAATGAAATCATTTAGGATGAAATATGGGTCAAATAAGGGCAATTATTGGACTTGATATTTTAATTTTGGAGATTGGAAAATGAAAGGGCGTTTTGACGAAGTGCAGTTTTGGAAATTCCAGTTTTGTGCATCTGTCGTATTTGGGCATAACTATTTACTCAGATATCGGATTGAGCTGATTCAAGTTCCAGATTAAAGAAGACTCACAGATCTACAACTTTGAAATACAATAATTTCGATTTCATGTCCGAAATTGATGAACCATCCAGAAGTGTGTAGTGTGTAATTATTAAAGTCACTTTCAATCATTTTCAAAGCAAAAAATAAATTAATAAATAAATAATAAAAATTATCAAATCATCACCAAACATGATAAGAGATTAGTGGAGCAATTAATAATGGATTTGGTGGAGCAATAGTGGAGCAATTAATAATTGATTTGGTGGATGATTTGATGGAGGCAAAATTTTGCCTATAAATACCAAGCCATTTCATTTGTAAAATTCATACTTTCTTCTAAGGAATTCCTTAAGAATACTAAGAAGATGTATCTTGTTTGTTTATTTATAGCTTTTAGTAATTAATTTCCGCTTTCGCACTTTCTTTTCTTACTTTTCAGTTTTTACTTTCCGCAATTTACTTTTACGCACAGTACTTTTCTTTCTTTAATTTTCAGTTTTTACTTTCAGTAATTTACTTTCAGCAATTTACTTTCAGCAATTTACTTTCAGTAATTTACTTTCAGTAATTACTTTCAGCATTTAATTTTCAGTATTTAATTTCAGCATTTACTTTCAGCATTTACTTTTCAGTATTTAATTTTCAGTATTTTACTTTATGTCTTTTATTTTATTTAAGTTTTTTTTACTACCCGTAAATATGTGTCGTAACTAAGCCAATTATCTGGGGTTGTGATGAAATCAAATATCACCGTTTTATAAGGGTTAGATTATAGCTTGGGTAATATAAAGATTTATTTATTGAGTCTTAAACTTAATGCTTTTTCATTAACTGGCCATTAATAAAATTGATCTGGTAAATCTAAAATGAACTAGACATAGGGATTTTAGGTTTCAGCCTTAGACTCAATAGCCCACGATCTTCCTTGAGGATAGATAACCCTTTAATAGATTTCCTTACAGGATAGGAATATACCTGTCGGGCGGGGGTAGCCATAATTGGAACTTAAACTTAATGAATCCAGATAATTTGGTTGACATAGACATATGGTTCAATTGGGTTAAACTGAGTATTTGTGTCTGACCATCGACAGAGGCTTACACATAATTTAGTGTTCCAGGTTAATAAATCAATATGTTACCCAACTATAAGATAACCACTTCATCTTTAAAATGATATTGGAAGAAATCACAACCCTAGATAGTTTTTTATTGAATTTTCTTAAAACCTATTTTCGACAAATTTATTTACTTTTAAATTTAGAATCGTCACCATTTCAAATCAATCAATCAACCTGTTAGATACTAGTAATCATTTGACCTCATAAAATTAATAGTTTTGATATTAAGTCCTCGTGGGATCGATATTTTTATACTACTTGAACGATACGTGCGCTTGCGTTATACGTGTGTGTTTACGCCAGTCACCTGCTCCTGCAGGTCTCTGCACCCATTCGTGGCATATCCCCTTACGTTTTGGTAAATACAGTATGCCATACTATTTCCTCCTCAATCGGGAACCTCATTAAATTGGGCTCGGCCAACAGACCTTTATCCTGGATTTCCCGAACTATCTGGTGAAATCCCTGACGATCGGTGATTTCCATCTTCTGCCATCGTCTTACTACGCGAGCTGCTTTTTGTTGAGTTCCCCACAGACGGCGCAAACTGTTGACGGCTGATTTTCGTCTCAGGGCAATATGGGGAATTTACTCCCGAGACAATCCTCTCTCAATAGTGAATTTGTTGGTTATGGGGGACCAAAAGCAAAATTAGCAAAAGACAGATAATACGCCAATAGACAAGGAGAATTAACGTGGTTCAGCGGATTTTTATCCAACCTACGTCCACAAACACAAACAGAACTATACTTTTATTGCTGAAACTCGTATCTCTTGTATCTCTCGTGCTTTACAAGTTTAATCACAATGAGATTGATATTGATTCTGATGCCAACTCTCAATGCTCTCAATAATCTCAATGATCTCTTAACATTCAACTTTTTTTTCTTATGCACACTCTACCATTCTATTATAATAGTGTAGAAATCATATTCCTATTTGTACAAGAATTTCCTAGTTGAAATACTTTCATTTTCCCATAAAGATTCATAGTCAAAACTATTCCCTTTTCCCATAAGGATTCATAATCAAAACTACCTTCACTTTCTTTATCCTACTAGGACTTGACTCACCATTTTTCCCATGAAAATAGGGTAACTTGTCATCTTATCCGCAAAAATAGGGTGTCATCTTCCGGAACACACCTCGCCATATGCTCGGTCTTCATGAGGTCGGTCATAATGGTCATTTGAACTGAGAATGCTGCTGTCGATCT
>SKCR01043503.1:0-48465 GCA_019454045.1 Zanthoxylum bungeanum
TACCATGATGTTGAAATTAAAGATCTTCATAGTTATATTCTTAGATCTTAGAAGTACTAATTGCAAAAGAAGCTTTTTTGCTCGCGTATGTCAGAGGGTACATCTGTCGAACACTAGGTATCGTAGATGATTGCTGACATCGATCAGCTAGGTTAGTTGGGCATTACCTATGTGTCCGAGACTATCAAAGATTTGATCTTATAGTCTCTACCCGAAAGCTGGGGCAAGTTCATTATGAACCAAGAATAAACTCTTGTAGAGTTGACGGCTATGCTCAATGAGGCAGAGCCAGAGCTTCTAAAATGGGCAAAGGCAAAATCATCAAAGTCTTCTAGGAAGACAAATGACATATCCCAAGATGTCTGCCTAAAATGTGGCAAACGGGGTCACTGAAGCGTGACTGCCGTATGGACAAGGCAGACATGAAGGAAGTGAAGGCGGGGCAAGGCTCCGGCTTCAAGCATGTTTGTCATAAACATGTTCACTACTAGTTTCAAAATTTGATTTTGATACTAGATGTGGTACATAAATATAGGTACTGATGTGCGGGATCTGCTGATAAGCAGAAGATTGACTTCAATTAAGATCGACATACGAATCAAAAATGGGACGAAAGTCGCTGTTTTAACCGTAGAATCCTAAGTTTAGGAACTACCCTTTGGGCATGTACTTAAATTAGGAAACTGTTATAATGTACCTAGTTTGACTAGATGTAGACAACAGTTCCTGGGTGACGCTGTTCTAGGCTCACGGCCTAGTTGGGAGTACGAAATAACATGGAGTCGCCACCCGGTGTGAACCGAGACAAAGATTTAAGGCCGCACTCACCCCTCGCAAGGGAAGACCTCAAACCGTTGGGTTCGGAATGGTCCCTTACTTATGTCACTTGTGATGATATGATTTGTGCAATAAACTAACCGAATCTATTCAAAATTCATGCTCAAGGGTACTTAGATCTAACATGCTTTCATCCAAATAATTCCATGCAATATAACACAACGAGCATATTGAATCATTAAACCAAAGTAAACAAATAACTAATTAAACATAAACATAAACTAAACTAAACATCATGCATAAAGAATGAAGAAACAACATGCCTAAATAACACAATCATGCTTTGAAAATTAAATAACAAGACTAAATTAACTCATGCTTAAAATAATAAATAAATAATCTACTAACTACATCATACTCAAACACAAGTTTGGATGAGACGAAATACGTCTCTTAAGTGGTACGTGGCGTTGTATCCCGAGTACAAACCGCACTACCGTCCATTCATATTCGGCTACGGAATTTACGTCCGGGTTTTCATCCTATATACCACAAAAGGGAACACATATTCCGCTCATCCAACAATCACATCATGCCTCAAACGACTCTCATGCGATAATAATTAAAATAAATAAAATAAACGAAAGATAATAAATAAAAGGGTGCCCTCAGGTCTAACCTCTTTTGTCGTCTCACGAAAGGGCGTTACTCGGCCGTTGGAAGGGTGAATGATCCGTAACTCTTTCGGTTCACCAACTCAACGTCTTTCCTCGCTGTTTTACTGTTCAGGCTACTTTTTTTACTCCGTTTCACTGCTGTTTCGCTGCTACATTTCAGGTCACTGTTTTGGTTATTTAGGGGACTGTTTTGGGCGATTTGGAGGGCCAAAGAGGTGTGGTTTTGGGGAGTTCTTTAGGGGGCTTTTGTGCAGTTTTTTTAGCGCAGTTTTAGGGTGATTTCAGGGCTATTTTATGGGTTAAAATCGCAGCAAAACTGGGCAGAATATGGAAGCAGAATGCGGCTGTTTGGTGGGCAGTGATGGGATGTTTTAAGGTTCTGTTTTGGCGTGCACTTTGGGACCGTGTTTGGGGTTGTTTTGGCGTGGATTAGGGGGCTGTGAAAGTGGGTGAAAGATGCAGCAATAGGGCTTTTTGATGGCTAGGGCGTGAATAGTGTAAAGGGAATGGGATGGCTCACGTGAGTTGTGTGAATGTTGAGGGGCTGTTGAAGGTTGAGGCAGTGAAGGGCTTGTTGCTTCCTTAGCAATGTGGGACGTGAACAAGGGCTTTGAGTGTGAAGGGTCGTGTGTCTAGGTTTGTGAACTGAGTGGTAGTGGCGTGAAGCAAGGGGTATGTGGCGTGGAGTGGCTGACTGTTTGTGGAGGGGCTTTATGTGGGGGTGTTGAGAAGAGAATCTGCGTGGCGTGAATTGGCTATCTGCGCTGGGAAATTTGTATCGTGAAAGGGGTTGGCTGCTCTGAGGGAAATTTGTAGGCTGTGTGAGTGGGCTGGCTGTGCATGGAAATTGGTATCGTTGTGGTGAGTGGCTTAATGGCATGTGCGTGGCGAGAGGGAGGGCAAGGCTACGTGAGGCTTAAGTGATTGCTGTCTTCAATTTGTGCGTGCAGGTTTTTTTAATTGAGTGAGTGAAGTTTGGAGGCTTGCGCTGTTTTTCGTGAGTGGTCTGATGGCTGAATTGGGATGGTATTTGCGTGAAGTTGAGGCACAAAAGGGCTGTTAGGGCAAGGTTTGGTGAATATTTTAGGTGGTGAAGGGGTAGTGTATTGACGTCGTGGATTTAGAGAGAGTTAGAGTTTATTCTCTTTGTTCCAGCCGTGCTAGGGAAGAGCAGGTTGCAAGGGTTTTCTTTGTGGAGAGCTATGTTGATTGTTGAAGGGCTTGTTGTAGCAAGGGACGTAAGGGCTGCCGGTGGTGAGGTTTTACGTGGTCAGTGAGAAGAGAAGGGACGTGACTTGGGCAGTTTAAGTGTTAGGGTTTCATGAGGGGCAGTGTGTGTCGAGAAGAAAGAGTGGCTGCGTGAAGGATGTGTGGTTGAGAGTTCAAGTTTGTGGCTGCCGAGTCTGCTTAAGGTTAATCGTGTGAATGCGTGTTGTTTCCTGAAGACTGGTCAGAGTTTTAGGTTTTATTTTCTTTGTGTTTTGTTTGTGATTGCTGCGTGTGGGCTGCTAGGGATTTTTGCTGAGGGTTTGTCTTGTTTTCTTTCAGAAAAGAAAGAGATGAGAGGCGTGATGGTGTGTCTTTGTTACAATACCGAGAGGAGAGAGGTGAGAGGGGGCCGAGAGATGAAGGAAGGGGCTGGGTCTTTGTATTAGGGTTTATCTCTTTTGTTCTGGTTTGTGGCCGAGAGCCAAAGAGGCAAGAGGGAGCTCCCAAGAGGATTAGGGTTTGTTGTTTATATAGTAGTGTATTAGGGTTTCAGTTTATTTGGAAGGAAAGAAATCATGTAAATGAGGATGGATTTAAATTGGTGAATGAATCATTTAATTTGATTTTAATTTGGAAGTGATTTAATTTTGGAAATGATTTATTTTAATTAGGAATTTAATTTAATTAGCTTTAATTTTAATTTAATTTAATTTTAATTTCAATTTAATTGGTTTCAATTGGTTTTAATTTAAAATTTGTGACATGTGTTTTAAATATTTTAATTCTTTTAAATTTAATTTGTGACATGTGTTTTAAAACGGAGGTCCAACAAGCGAACCCGAAGCAAAACAAGCGAGTTAAATCCGACCAAATGCTAATTTCCAACTTTCCCCTTCCGACGTCCGTTTCCCGCGGCTTTCACAATCAAAGAGGTAGTGTCTCCATATGAGACTCATATTGGGCCGGTATGCAAAAATGCAATGCCTACCGTCGCCCCCACTTTGATGGGATTTGTTCAGTGTGTGCCAGTGACAATACTATCAAAGTTCGTGCAATGTATTTTTACTTTCCTGGCTCGCCAGCTGCTGCCTGGTCCGCCTGTTGTGTTGAGTTGATGGTGCTACACCCCGTACCTAGGCGTCGCGGTAGTCCACAATTCTTCACGATAGTCCACGGTAGTCCACGATATCCACAATACTTCTCGGTAGTCCACGGTAGTCCACATAATCCACGGTAATCCACGGTAGTCCACACAATCCTCAATCTCCTCATAATCTTCATAGTCCACGTAGTCCACATTACTCATCGATAATCCACGGTAGTCCACATAATCCACGATAATCCACGGTGATCCACATAATCCACGGTGATCCACAAAATCCACGACGCTTCATGATAATCCACTGTAGTCCACAACATTTTATGATAATCAATGGTAGTCCACGATAATCCACAACACTTCATGATAATCTGGGATTCGTTCCTGGATTCCTTCCAAAAATCTGACGGGTGGACCTCAGCCCTGGGATTCATTCCTAAAACTCTGCTGATATGGGCCTCGACCCTGGGATTCATTCCCGGATTTCTGATTCATTCTTCTGGATTCGTTCCAAACTCTGAGATTGTTCTTCTGGATTCCTTCCATATTCTGAGATTCTTTTCTCTGGATTCTTTCCAAGTTCTGAGATTCATTCTCCGGATTCTGGATTCATTCCAACTCTGAGGGATTCATTCCTGGATTCATTCCAAATGCTGAGAGATTTATTCTCTGGATTCATTCAAACTGCTGAGAGATTCATTCTCTGGATTCATTCCAAATGCTGAGAGATTCATTCTATGGATTCATTCCAACGGCTGAAGTTCATTCTCTGGATTCCTTCCAATTCTGAGATCTGAGATTCGTTCTCTGGATTCCTTCCATATTCTGAGAGATTTATCTTCTGGATTCATTAACCTGGATTCATTCCAACTCTGAGATTCATTCTCCTGGATCATTCCAAACTCTGAGATTCATTCTTTGGATCCTTCCACATTCTGAGATTCATTCTCTTGGATTCATTCCAATCCTGAGATTCATACTCTGGATTCATTCCGCTGGCTTCTATAGATTCATTCCAATTCTGAGATTTTTCTCCCGATTGTCTGGACTGTGGGTTTCATTCCCTGATCTGAACTGTGTTGGATAATATGACCCATAGCGTCACTATTTGTACAGATCACGGTGTTGCTGTACAAATTAACTATGTGACAAGGAAATTGCACTCTCATCATTTGTGATTAGATCACCATAGATGTATAAATGAAGAGAGGTCCATATGATTAGTTCCTGGATTGAGATGATATGAGACAGTATCAATCCCCGAAGGATTAATCATTAAATATCCCTAGCCGATGTATTATCGAGACTGGACATCGATAATGCGGAATAGGCTAGTATTGCACTTGTGCGTGTTGTGAGGGCACAACGGCATAGTTCTCATATATATAAGTATTGGATACTTATGCAAGTGCAATAGGAGGTCGTGTTTCACCGATGGTACGGGAAACAGCTTCGCTCTGGATAGACCCCTCGGAATCCCATTGGTATTATGACTATGTGTCTATGGGAGGCCGAATCGAGGTAGGTGTGTATAGTCTTAACCTGAGACTTGCATCGCTAATACTTGCGATAATCGGTAAACTCTGGTCTTGGTGGTACAGGGCTTTAACCCGTTCTGGGTACACCGCTTCTGGGTTTATCAGGGAGTCGTAGTGTATTGGGTGTGATGTCGAGACGGAAGTGTCACTTCAGTCATATTGGAGTAGATGTCACGCAGGATATGGTACTAGTGCTCTTGAGTGTTGCGCAACCAATCGGGATATTGTGACCAGTCATGTATATCCGATTATAGAGACTATGTTACCAGACATCCGACATGTGTTTCGGACGGGGCAGACACTTATCCAGCCCCAGCCCTAGCACGTGATTATCCGATACTGGGCCGATATACACAATACTACGGTATTCTACGCTTGATACAGATCTATATATTCCTGTAAGAATATTTCTGGAGAATTGGGTAGGCATGGCGCTTTGCTAGAAGCCAACCTTGTCTTGTAAATCGGTATAAACGTAGTACGAGGTACTTACGTGTTCGGACAGTCCGACGATCGTATTTACTACTGCCAACATATCCGGAGATCTCATGGGTCGGTTCCCGAAGATTCACCCGATGACGTATTACTCGCACTTTGATTAATCTGGGATTAATTAGAAGAGAGAGAGATAGAATTAATCTGGGATTAATTCGATGAGAGAGAAAATTAATCTGGGATTAATTGCCGAGATATTTTATCTGGGATAAAATATTAATTAAAGAGAGAGAACGATTAATTTGGAATTAATCGATAAATTAATATATTTGATATATTAATCGAAATTGGATTTCGACGCGGAATTAAAATTAGATTTTAATTCGGGCGAACGAATTAATTTAGAATTAATTCGTTAGCGACGTGAATAGTGAATTCGCTAGGCGTAATCACTTAATTACGACGCGACGGAAAATTCGTTAATTTGGAATTAGCGAACCCGAGCCCGAGAGTGATTGCGAGCGCATTCGCATTTCGAATTCGAGCGCGGCACGCGAGTCACATCAAGCGTCAAATCGCTAGTCGCGTCAATCGTCAAATCAATTGTCACTTTGAGTGATATGACTTGACAATATGTCACTTTATTAAAGTGAATAGATGTGATGTGACTTAAAGTAAAAAGTAGAAATGTGGGTAATAAAGTTGATTGAAAGCTTTTGCTTTAATTTTTAATAGAAAAGTAATGTTGTATTATTTATATATAATTTTGGACTTATATAACCCTTTTTACATTTTTTTCTTTTCTAACTTATCACTCTCTCTCTCACATGCAAAGGACATACGGTCCTTTCTCTTTCCTCCCTTCTCTCTTTCTCTCTTCATCCCGGTTTTGGCACCAGTCTTCTTCTTCTTCTTGTTCTGTTTTCTGCCGAGTAATGGAGAAGGAAGGTGACGTTTTTGTTGCTAAATCTTGTGCTAGCACACTCTAGGAGTGATACAAAGGTGATAGGGAAGTGAGTTTGTGAGCATGGAAGCTTGAAGCTTTGAGCTTCAATGGATCTCATCATGGCCGAACATGGAGGAGCCAAACCAGCCCAACCGCGCACAGCAGTTACAGAAGCCATTGCCGAGCTTGAGGGAGACAAAACGCACCTTGTTTTCTCAAACATCAAAACCGAAATTCAATGTGAGTTGATTCCGCCACCTCCTTTGATGTGTTCATATGTGGTTTTTTTATGCATGTTTGTGATCTTGTGGACTTGATTAAACTCAACAATGGTATCTAGAGCCATTGATGCATGAAAACCGAAATTAGGGTTCTTGAGTAAATTGGGGGCTTTTTGATTTTGGCTTGATTCTGACAAATTGATTGTGTTAGAATGCTTATATATGATCTAATTTGAGATATATGTAATCAATTTGACAAAAAAAATCATTGGATTGATTTTCCCCAATTTGCAATTTTTGGTCAAAACTTTAATTTGGGTAAACTCGATTTAGGCATGATTTGGTTGAATTGTTTGATGCATTATGCTTGAATGAGGTTGAATTGAAGTTGTGCATGATCAATTTCAAGAAAATTGGATTAGATCAATTTTCCCCAATTCTTAGGTTGAATATGAAACTTGAATTGGGTAAAATGTGTTTAAAGCATGTTTTATTGAATTGGATTTTTAAGTATGCTTAGAACATGTTTAATTGAGATTGTGTGTGGTCAATTTCATGAAATTGGATTGGATTCATTTTTCCCCAAATTGGAGGCTTGGCCGAAAATTGGAGAACCTAATGTCTTGGTAATTTTGTTTTGTTTGATCATTGGATGACTTAAAACAATTGGTTAATGTTGTTTTGAAGTTCAATTGGATTGAATTTTGATTTGGAACATTTTTCCCTTTTAAAGTGGCTTGGCCGATTTTAAAGAACATGAAATTCTTTGTGATTTTGTTGTTTTAATTCATTGGATGAATTGAATTGATTTGGGAAATTAAGATTGTGGACTCAATTGGATTGAAACCGAATCGAATTGAAAAACCCCTAATTGCCGAGACTTGAAAGCATGTTAATTGGGTTTGATTTTGATTGAATTGTGTTGGACACTATTTGGTTGTTAAAGTGCATGATTAATTAGGCTAATTGATATTTTAGAAATGTTAATTGGGTAATTGATTGTGTATTACACTTAGGTTAATTAATTGTGAAATTTGGAATTTTATAAGTTAATTAATTTGGGCTTATTTTGGAAATTGGGCTTGTTAGGTTGTAATTGGGCTTTTGGGCTTTGTTGTAACAAAGTTGGGTTTAGGCAAAATTGGTTGGATCCAATTAGGCCCAAAACCGAATCCAAAAGGTCCAATTATGACTTAATGAACCTTAATTATTTAATTGGGCCTAATGGGCCAAAATTAATTTAAAGGCTTATGGGGTAACTCCCGGATTGGATTTTGGTTGTTCGGTTTGACCCGAGTTGACCAAAAGTCCACGCCTATAGAAATTAATTAAAAGCCCATTGGACTTTAATTAAATAAAACATTAGATGTTAATCGGGCTTTGAGACCCGTTGCGATTAAATTTGGAATTTAAGTCGTAAAGGTTCGTTAATAAAAGTGTAATATTTAATTTAGAATTAAATAATGAATTAGAATTAAATACGTATTAAATTGGATTTAATTATGTTATTTAATTTAATTCGTAGAAATTGTACTTTGAGTACGTGTTTGCAAACGAGTTTGACTCGAACAAAATCAAATCTTTGTTTGAACATTGGATGATCACTAATATCAAGATTAATTAATTTGATTGATTGATTGATAACATGCTTGTATGAACACATGGTTGTGATGTTTGAATAATGTATATCGGATGGATATTAGTCGGGTTGGGCGATTTTGGAAATTGTAATAAATTTGATTTATTAAATTGGACCTGCGTGTCCAGCCTTATCTCCTATTTCTTTGTATTCTCTTCTCACCTATTCCCCTCCATGTAAAAGAGGTTTCTTTAGAAGTGTAGTGTAACGGGTAGAAGTAATACAAGTGCTAGCGGGAGAGAGAAAGTGAGAGATTTGATCTAGGATCAATGTAAAATATCCATCCGCATATCATTATTATTTTATTTCATACTCGCTTTATTATGTGTTTAGAATGCATGCTTAAGGGTGTATGATGATGAGACCTTAACAAAGATAATTAAATTGGTAGCCAATTTGCACGCAAAAACCCTCGTTAAATATCATGCGTTTTTCCTTCCATTGAGTGATTCTTACTCAAGATCCGAGATTGGCAGGGGTTGTTGGCCAAAGTCAAGCCCTTGTCCATCAAAGATGTGTTTTAATCACGAGGCTTTGTTCCATATCGGTGTCGTGTCCAAGTTGTGGTTTGTTGGCCAAAGTCAAGACCACTTCTTGTCCATTGACATTGATTACGAAGCTTCCATGTCAATGGGTCCGCGCTTGACTGGATCATTAGGTTTGTTGTGCCAAAGCCAAGGCCTAGTTGATTCAGAGGAAATAGGTTAGGGTATACATTCGATGTATAGGCATATATAAGATATATGTTTGGGACTTGGATGTCCACCTACTGGATCTAGGAGTTGGATGAGATCCAATTGATCTTCGAGATCTACCTAGTTAATTATCATACAATTTGTTGGCCAAAGTCAAGATTGTGTGATATTTAACGGGATCCTAGCCCACTAGGAAACACGGTTTCCCGAGTACTCGACAGAGGGTTAGAGGCTCGACGAAAAATAGTGGGAGGCAAGTATTGAATTTGCAACATTCGTTCGAATACTCGCTAAACACGCTCATTTATTTATTTCGTCATTAGATTAATTGTTAGTTAGACTAATATTTAAATTGTTGTTTTAATAAAACAGTTGGACTGTATTATACTTGATTATATATAATTGGATTATATTAATCAATATATTTGAATTAATTAATTTCAGTTTACAGTTGATTTTATAATTGGATTATAGTAATCAATGTAATTGAGGTTAATTAATTTGGATTATATTTGATTATATAGTTGGACTATTATAATCATTATAATATATAAAGTACCACTAATCGTTGATTAAATAGTTGGACTATTGTAATCAAGATAAAATTGAAAAGTTGGATATTTAAATATAATCTAGGATTAAAATATTTTAAATGATTTAATTTTCAAATTGGGAATAAATAAGGTTACTTTATTTGATAAAATAACTCATTATACCTTTAGCCCAAAATTAAGCAAGATAAGTAGAGCATAAAATCTTTGGAAGATTTTTGTGATGATGACTTTAATGCTTAATTTAATATACTTGTCATAAATCTAATTTTGGATTTAAGAAGTATTAAAATTGCAATTTATAATTCTTGGAGAATTAATTGACTATTCATGTAAAGTCAAAGTTTGCAATTGGGCATGTAGCACGAGGTGCACATTCCTTTCAATATTCTAAAAACCCAAGGCTTGGCCTAAGGTTCCTAAAATATTGAAAAGGATAATTGACATATCCCAAAGTGACTACCATTTGGATATGGAAGACACGAAGGAATTAAAGAAAGGGCGAGGCTCTAACTTTAAATATGTTTGTCTTAGTTATGTTCACAGCTAGTATTGAAATTAGATTTTAAATACTTAGTGTGGTACATAAAATATATGTATTGATGTTCAGAATCTGCTTTGAGCAGGATACTGACTTCAAGCTGAGATTCCTCTGCGAATCGGAAACGGGACGAAAGTCGCTGTTTCGACCGTAGATACCTAAGTTTAGGAACTACCCTTCGGGTATGTACTTAAATTAGGAACTGTTATAATGTAACTAGTTTGACTAGAGACATTATCTCTTTATCAGTGTTTAATCCGTTGCGGATAAACCTTTATATTATAGAACACTGAGTGTTTTATTATATAAAGATGATACTGAGATAAATCATTAGATGTAAATAACAGAATTTATATTTTGAATATAAATAAAAATCTCAAACATATAAATTGACAAATAAATAGCTCAAATTGATTTGATCAATAGAGACTTATTCGTGGCATTGTTGTCTAGGACACAATTTAACGAGACTCGTATATCCACACTTTTGAAGAGTGGATACTAGGACTGATTTGACTATTCAAATAAGGTCTGCGAATCTATTTTATTAGGTAAAGTACCTAAAATACTATTTACTTGGTAATAGTGTAAGTGCCACGATCTGTTAGCCCTATTCATGGTGAAGTTAGTGGGCCCATATCTAGCTAGGCTAGATGTGAACATGAATATTTCGTGACCTTAACGGATGTGGCATCACGTTATGGTTATGTGTTTCTTTTGAAGAACACAAATCAGAAACTTTAAAGTTTCGACACGAAATACACAAACAGATCGGCTATAGCATTATTCCCCGCCACGGTAAGACCGTAATGGAAAATACTTTAGCAAGTAAGTTTCTCGTATACTTGAAAGAGTATAGTATTCTTTCAATGAGGACTCCTCTTGGAACACGTCATTTTGACGGTGTGTCCGAACATGATTAACCGAATTTTGTTAGACATAATAAGGTTAATCACGAGTCGCTTTAAGCTATCATTTCCTTCAATAGGATATGTACTAACAGTGCAAAACTTATTTAGAATAAGGTTCCATATTAATCTGTTTGACAGATTTCATATAGGATATGAAAAGGAAAGAAACGAGGTTTCTCATTCCTGACAATTTGGGTATGCTAGGCATAACGTTTGGATGATACCAAACTAAGGACCCAAATTGGATAAGTGCCAATATTGGTTATCCTAGGGATACCATAAGTATTGTACTTAACACCTCACTAGAGAACAATTAGATTGTTGCTCTCCATGCGGTTTTCCTAAGAGGAATACCGATATGCAGTGGTAAGTGGGAGGATAGTATAACTCGATGAAAATCGAGTAATACTGTTCTAGGCACTGAATCTTAATGGAACATATATAGTTCATCAAGGATGAAACTATACCATTAATCTTCGAATACACAAGAACAAAGGAAGTGATACGAGGTATCGACTCCCTATTATGACAAAGTGTCATGAGTCCGAAATGGACTCCATGTAATCAATATGTTTGGATTGAAGCAAGCATAAGGTTCTTGGAACTGACGTTTTGATATAATCAAAATAGTTTATGATTTGACTCAAAACGAAATAATTCTTGTGTATATAAGGAGGTTAGTGGGAGAGGGCACTGACAATGAAATTCCCATAAAACAATCGGTGAAAGCTTGGCTTTCATAAGAAATTCTCCGTAGAATTCTGGGGAGTAACAACCTTTATTCAAGGAATAAAGATCTACTGGGCTAGATTTGGAGTTGGTAACACTCTCTGAGAAATTGTACATTTAAGATGTACTTGTATTGGTGTCTCATACGCTTTGAGCATATGGAGTCACAATCGAGTCAATCCAAGTGATAGTCACTGGATTGAAGATTAAGAACATCAGTTAGTATCTGAGAGAACTAAAGATGTTGTCTTAAATTATGGAGATGGAGAACTTGAAGTGACTGGGATCACTGCTGCAAGTTTCCAAACCGGTAAATACTACTGCGGTACTATAAAGATTGAACACTGGGACAGTGAGCTGGAAATCTTCCGAGCAAGATAACTGTTGCCGAATTAACAACAAATACGGATTATTGCTGCAGCTAAGGCAGCAATAGAAGCCATTTGGATCGATAATAAATCTAATTAGATTAGATATAGTTCTGTTAGCAGCTGAGCTAGGCGTCAGCACAGGCTAAGGAATTAAAGGTCTCATCGACGATCCAGATATATACTTCTATATCATCTGATTCGTTCGGATCATACATCGTGGCGATGTGATGATCGTGTAAATCGCGTCAGACGATAATTAAGCAAATCCGCTGACGAAAACCTTTCCTCAGCAATTTGAGCGAATTGTACATAGTTCGGGTGTTAGACACTCGAGTGACTGGCTATGTGCCAAGTGGGAGATTGTTGGATAATATGACCCATAGCGTCACTATTTGTACAGATCACGGTGTTGCTGTACAAATTAACTATGTGACAAGGAAATTGCACTCTCATCATTTGTGATTAGATCACCATAGATGTATAAATGAAGAGAGGTCCATATGATTAGTTCCTGGATTGAGATGATATGAGACAGTATCAATCCCCGAAGGATTAATCATTAAATATCCCTAGCCGATGTATTATCGAGACTGGACATCGATAATGCGGAATAGGCTAGTATTGCACTTGTGCGTGTTGTGAGGGCACAACGGCATAGTTCTCATATATATAAGTATTGGATACTTATGCAAGTGCAATAGGAGGTCGTGTTTCACCGATGGTACGGGAAACAGCTTCGCTCTGGATAGACCCCTCGGAATCCCATTGGTATTATGACTATGTGTCTATGGGAGGCCGAATCGAGGTAGGTGTGTATAGTCTTAACCTGAGACTTGCATCGCTAATACTTGCGATAATCGGTAAACTCTGGTCTTGGTGGTACAGGGCTTTAACCGGTTCTGGGTACACCGCTTCTGGGTTTATCAGGGAGTCGTAGTGTATTGGGTGTGATGTCGAGACGGAAGTGTCACTTCAGTCATATTGGAGTAGATGTCACGCAGGATATGGTACTAGTGCTCTTGAGTGTTGCGCAACCAATCGGGATATTGTGACCAGGTCATGTATATCCGATTATAGAGACTATGTTACCAGACATCCGATATGTGTTTCGGACGGGGCAGACACTTATCCAGCCCCAGCCCTAGCACGTGATTATCCGATACTGGGCCGATATACACAATACTACGGTATTCTACTACGCTTGATACAGATCTATATATTCCTGTAAGAATATTTCTGGAGATTGGGTAGGCATGGCGCTTTGCTAGAAGCCAACCTTGTCTTGTAAATCGGTATAAACGTAGTACGAGGTACTTACGTGTTCGGACAGTCCGACGATCGTATTTACTGCCAACATATCCGGAGATCTCATGGGTCGGTTCCCGAAGATTCACCGATGACGTATTACTCGCACTTAGATTAATCTGGGATTAATTAGAAGAGAGAGAGATAGAATTAATCTGGGATTAATTCGATGAGAGAGAAAATTATCTAGGATTAATTGCGAGATATTTTATCTGGGATAAAATATTAATTAAAGAGAGAGAACGATTAATTTGGAATTAATCGATAAATTAATATATTTGATATATTAATCGAAATTGGATTTCGACGCGGAATTAAATTAGATTTTAATTCGGGCGAACGAATTAATTTAGAATTAATTCGTTAGCGACGTGAATAGTGAATTCGCTAGGCGTAATCACTTAATTACGACGCGACGGAAAATTCGTTAATTTGGAATTAGCGAACCCGAGCCCGAGAGTGATTGCGAGCGCATTCGCATTTCGAATTCGAGCGCGGCACGCGAGTCACATCAAGCGTCAAATCGCTAGTCGCGTCAATCGTCAAATCAATTGTCACTTTGAGTGATATGACTTGACAATATGTCACTTTATTAAAGTGAATAGATGTGATGTGACTTAAAGTAAAAAAAGTAGAAATGATGGGTAATAAGTTGATTGAAAGCTTTTGCTTTAATTTTAAATAGAAAAAGTAAATGGTTTATTATATATATAATTTTGGAAATTATATAAACCTTTTTACATTTTTTATTTTCTAACTTATCACTCTCTCTCTCACATGCAAAGGACATACGGTCCTTTCTCTTCCCTCCCTTCTCTCTTTCTCTTCTTCACGGTTTTGGCAAAAATCTCTTCTTCTTCTTCTGTTCTGTTTTCTTCTGCCGAGTAAATGGAGAAGGAAGGTGACGTTTTTGTTGCTAAATCTTGCTGCGCACACTCTAGGAGTGATACAAAGGTGATAGGGAAGTGAGTTTGTGAGCATGGAAGCTTGAAGCTTTGAGCTTCAATGGATCTCATCAATGGCCGAACATGGAGGAAGCCAAACCAGCCCACCGTGCGTCCACAGCAGTTCACAGAAGCCATTGTCGAGCTTGGAGGGAGACAAAATCGCACCTTGTTCTTCAAACATCAAAACTGAAATTCAATGTGAGTTGATTCCGCCACCTCCTTTGATGTGTTCATATGTGGTTTTTTTATGCATGTTTGTGATCTTGTGGACTTGATTAAACTCCAACAAACTGAATATGGGCTTCATTCCCTGAACTGAGCTGAATATGGGCTTCATTCCTGAACTGAGCCGAATGTGCTGATTGTGGGCTTCATTCCCTAATCTGAACTGACTGTACTGAATGTAGGCTTCATTCCCTAAACTGAATTGACTATGCTGATTGTGGGCTTCATTCCCTGATCTGAACTGACTGTACTGAATGTGGGCTTCATTCCCTAAACTGAGTTGACTGTACTAAATGTGGGCTTCATTCACTGATCTGTACTGAATATGGGCTTCATTTCTTGATCTGAACTGTATGCAGGCTTCATTCCTGAACTGTACTAAATATGGGCTTCATTCCCCGATCTGAACTGACTGCAGGCTTCATTCCTGAACTATACTGACTGTGCTAAACCTCATACCTAGGGCGTCGCGGCTGCGTCTCCGTACCTAGAGTGTCACAGAAATATCTCCATACCCGGAGTGCCGTACCTGACAGAACTGATCTGAAATCTCAATACCCGGAGTGTCGTACCTGGCGTGCTAAACCTCATACACAAGGCGTCGCTGTGATATCTCCATACCCGGAGTGTCGTACCTGGCAAAACTGATACTGAACCAATGTGGGCCTCGCCCCCAGAATGCCATACCCGACAAGACTGATTCTGATAACGATGTGGGCCTCACCCCCAGAGTGATGCGGGCCTCGCCCCAAACTGATACTGAAATGGGCCTTGCCCTTGGGACTCATCCCCAAGACTGAAACTGATATGGGCCTCAACCCTGGGACTCATCCCCGAAACTGATAGATATGGGCCTCAACCCTTGGACTCATCCCCAAAACTGATTCATTTCTGAAACGGACTGTACTGTCGCTGCTTCTGATTGGCTTGTCTTTGCCACTTTTCTTTTTCTTCTTCAAAACCTGTGAATACAAAGCAAAACAAACACAAAAAAGAATGCAGAATATGTTACATGTATGCATGCATGCATGAACGAATTTCCTATTCCGTTGGGTCAGGTCTTCCACCAGTTCTCCAGGTGATTGCTCAGTCTTCTCTCTGGTTTCATGACTTAATATCTTGATATGTCTCTGATTCGCGATGTGGGAGACTGGTCGCCCCCAGTCTTGGTTTACCTTTCTGCTCTCCGCTGTTTGTACGTGGTCAAGATGAACCACATGGTGGGGTCTTCCATATCATACTATATCACATGCTACGAAATAGTCCCAATAGTTACACATATTATTGCCCCCAAAGAATGCTCAGTATTGAAACCAGAGAACCTTCAAAACATTCAACGCAACTCAAATCCAAGACTTTGAATAAATGATCTAAGCTAGACTCAAAGTGTGTGTGTGCAAAGGTTCCTTTGCGGATTCATCCCCACGTAAGCTAACTCAATGATTTCGTTTCAAAAATCGGGATCGATGGGTCAAACCAACCTAGATGTCTCAATTATGTCTGCAGTTGCTTTTCTATGCTCAATGTGGTATGGTTTTCTTTCTCTTTTGTCTTTCTCTTTTTTCATTTAATTTTGAACTTCTTTTTTTTTTTTTTTTCTTTTCTTTTTCCCTTTTTTCTTTCTCTTTTTTTTCAACACACCTACCTTTTAAGGTAGCATTTCTCCTCATGGTGGTCCTAATACTCGCCCATGGGTAGCTTCACGCTTATTGGTTATAGGCGGTTTATTTCTTTTCTTTAGAGACTTTTTTTTTCCAACCATACCACACATCATAACACAAGCAAGTCAGGATAGACATCTAAGCAAACGGTCATTCATCGACTCGCAATTTCTTCAACTAGTCACCTTGCTAACTACTCAGGTTTTCACCGCTAAGAACCTATAGTGAAGTGCTTAAGAGTCTAGCATAGATCAATCACCCAAAGTATCAGATAAAAGCACGTCAAGAGTTTATGGTTTCTAAGGTTTCGCCCTAAAGCAATCAATTTCATCATTGGACTTATGTCTAACTATCAAGGACTAAAAACAAACAATTTTTTTATTTTTTTTTCTCTTTTTTTTTTCTTTTTCCCTTTTTTTTTTCTTTTTTTTTCTCTCTTTTCCTTTTTTTATTCTTTTCTTTTTTCTTTTTTTCTTCTTTTCTTTCTCTTTTTTTTTTTCAATTTTTTTTTTCTTTCTCTTTTTTTTTGAAGGCCCCCCAATGGTCTTTCTATCCTTGCCGTAAGGTTTTCTGTTTCTCGATTTCCTTTCCCCCGCTATCCATGTTTGCTAAACTCCTCTTGACAAACCCCCTTTTTTTCTTCTCTAACCCAACGGATATCTATGATGGCTTTTAAGACACGGGGTTAACATGATGCGTGTATGCATGAGATGCATGAGATACGTGGAATGTATGTAATATATAAGCTCATTTAAGAATTTTCACACTAGTTGGCCCATTATCATTTTAAAGTATTCAATCATACTATTGCGCGGTGCAAACTTGTCCCAGTTGAAAAGGCCCAACAGGTTTACACTTTGCGATAACATGGCTAAACAACTTCAAATGATAAGAGGCCCAAACATAAAATGGCCCACCGACATTTTAGAAGCTTTTGGCCCAACTGTCAAAGGACACGAACTCGTCCCAGTTTAAATGGCCCAACAAGTTCACATCTTTTGAAAAAAGGTCCAATTGGATCCAAACGACGACGGTCCAAAACATCAACATAAAAAAAAATATTTCTACTAGTTCTACGACTAAGGTTCACATGTGGGTTTACGGGAGTGCGGACAAAGGCTCTCGCTGACGAAGGCTCTCGCTGACAATGTCTTTAACTAACCCCTTAACCCACTATAGACACGGTCAACTAAAGCACAAATCATAAACATCACAAGACATGATTTCGGGGCCGATTCTCTATCCCCAGTGGAGTCGCCAAACTGTAGACAACAGAACCTGGGCGACGCTGTTCTAGGCTCACGGCCTAGTTGGGAGTACGAAATAACATGGAGTCGCCACCCGGTGTGAACCGAGACAAAGATTTAAGGCCGCACTCACCCCTCGCAAGGGAAGACCTCAAACCGTTGGGTTCGGAATGGTCTCTTACTTGTGTCACTTGTGATGATATGATTTGTGCAATAAACTAACCGAATCTATTCAACATTCATGCTCAAGGGTACTTAGATCTAACATGCTTTCATCCAAATAATTCCACGCAATATAACACAACGAGCATATTGAATCATTAAACCAAAGTAAACAAATAACTAATTAAACATAAACATAAACTAAACTAAACATCATGCATAAAGAATGAAGAAACAACATGCCTAAATAACACAATCATGCTTTGAAAATTAAATAACAAGACTAAATTAACTCATGCTTAAAATAATAAATAAATAATCTACTAACTACATCATACTCAAACACAAGTTTGGATGAGACGAAATACGTCTCTTAAGTGGTACGTGGCGTTGTATCCCGAGTACAAACCGCACTACCGTCCATTCAGATTCGGCTACGGAATTTACGTCCGGGTTTCCATCCTATATACCACAAAAGGGAACACATATTCCGCTCATCCAACAATCACATCATGCCTCAAACGACTCTCATGCGATAATATTTAAAATAAATAAAATAAACGAAAGATAATAAATAAAAGGGTGCCCTCAGGTCTAACCTCTTTTGTCGTCTCACGAAAGGGCGTTACACGGCCGTTGGAAGGGTGAATGATCCGCAACTCTTTTGGTTCACCAACTCAACGTCTTTCCTCGCTGTTTTGCTGTTCGGGCTACTGTTTTTACTCTGTTTCGCTGCTGTTTCGCTGCTACGTTTCAGGTCACTGTTTTGGTTATTTAGGGGACTGTTTTGGGCGATTTGGAGGGCCAATGAGGTGTGGTTTTGGGGAGTTCTTTAGGGGGATTTTGTGCAGTTTTTTAGCGCAGTTTTAGGGTGATTTCAGGGCTGTTTTATGGGTTAAAATCGCAGAAAAACTGGGCAGAATAGGGAAGCAGAATGCGGCTGTTTGGTGGGTATTGAGGGGATGTTTTAAGGTTCTGTTTTGGCGTGCACTTTGGGACTGTGTTTGGGGTTATTTTGGCGTGGATTAGGGGGCTGTGAAAGTGGGTGAAAGATGCGGCAATATGGCTTTTTGATGGCTAGGGCGTGAATAGTGTAAAGGGAATGGGATGGCTCACGTGAGTTGTGTGAAGGTTGAGGGGCTGTTGAAGGTTGAGGCAGTGAAGGGCTTGTTGCTTCCTTAGCAATGTGGGACGTGAACAAGGGCTTTGAGTGTGAAGGGTCGTGTGTCTAGGTTTGTGAACTGAGTGGTAGTGGCGTGAAGCAAGAGATATGTGGCGTGGAGTGGATGACTGTTTGTGGAGGGGCTTTATGTGGGGGTGTTGAGAAGAGAATCTGCGTGGCGTGAATTGGCTATCTGCGCAGGGAAATTTGTATCGTGAAAGGGGTTGGCTGCTGTGAGGGAAATTTGTAGGCTGCGTGAGTGGGCTGGCTGCGCATGGAAATTGGTATCGTTGTGGTGAGTGGCTTAATGGCAGGTGCGTGGCGAGAGGGAGGGCAAGGCTACGTGAGGCTTAAGTGATTGCTCTCTTCAATTTGTGCGTGCAGGTTTTTTTAATTGAGTGAGTGAAGTTTGGAGGCTTGCGCTGTTTTGCGTGAGTGGTCTGATGGCTGAATTGGGATGGTATTTGCGTGAACTTGAGGCAGAAAAGGGCTGTTAGGGCAAAGTTTGGTGAATAGTTTAGGTGGTGAAGGGGTAGTGTATTGACGTCATGGATTTAGAGAGAGTTAGAGTTTATTCTCTTTGTTCCAGTCGTGCTAGGGAAGAGCAGGTTGCAAGGGTTTTCTTTGTGGGGAGCTATGTTGATTGTTGAAGGGCTTGTTGAAGCAAGGGACGTAAGGGCTGCCGGTGGTGAGGTTTTACGTGGTCAGTGAGAAGAGAAGGGACGTGACTTGGGCAGTTTAAGCGTTAGGGTTTCATGAGGGGCAGTGTGTGTCGAGAAGAAAGAGTGGCTGCGTGAAGGATGTGTGGTTGAGAGTTCAAGTTTGTGGCTGTCGAGTCTGTTTAAGGTTAATCGTGTGAATGCGTGTTGTTTCGTGAAGTCTGGTCAGAGTTTTAGGTTTTATTTTCTTTGTGTTTTGTTTGTGATTGCTGCGTGTGGGCTGCTAGGGATTTTTGCTGAGGGTTTTTCTTTTTTTCTTTCAGAAAAGAAAGAGATGAGAGGCGTGATGGTGTGTCTTTGTTACAGTACCAAGAGGAGAGAGGTGAGAGGGGGCCGAGAGATGAAGGAAGGGGCTGGGTCTTTGTATTAGGGTTTATCTCTTTTGTTCTGGTTTGTGGCCGAGAGCCAAAGAGGCAAGAGGGAGCTCCCAAGAGGATTAGGGTTTGTTGTTTATATAGTAGTGTATTAGGGTTTCGGTTTATTTGGAAGGAAAGAAATCATGTAAATGAGGATGGATTTAAATTGGTGAGTGAATCATTTAATTTGATTTTAATTTGGAAGTGATTTAATTTTGGAAATGATTTATTTTAATTAGGAATTTAATTTAATTAGCTTTAATTTAATTCAATTGTATTTTAGTTTAATTTAATTTAATTAGCTTTGATTTTAATTTAATTTAATTTTAATTTCAATTTAATTTGTTTCAATTGGTTTTAATTTAAAATTTGTGACATGTGTTTTAAATATTTTAAATTTAATTTGTGACATGTGTTTTAAAACGGAGGTCCAACAAGCGAACCCGAAGCGAAACAAGCGAGTTAAATCCGACCAAATGCTAATTTCCAACTTTCCCCTTCCGACGTCCGTTTCCCGCGGCTTTCACAATCAAAGAGGTAGTGTCTCCATACGAGACTCATCATTGGGCCGGTATGCAAAAATGCAATGCCTACACTAGAAACATTATCTCTATATCTAAGTTTAACACGTTGCGGGTATACCTTTATATTCTAGAACACTAAGTGTTTTATTTTATAAAGATGAAATTGAGATAAACACATTAGATGTGAATACCAGTATTTATATTTTGAATATAAATGAATCTCAAATGTATGACATGACAAACAAATAGCTCAAACTGAATTAATCAGGTGAGACTTATTTGTGGTATTGTTGTCTGGGACACATTAACAAGACTCGTATATCCACACTTTCGAAGAGTGGGCACTAGGATGGATTTGATTCTAATCAAATGATATCTACGAATCTAGTTTATTAGTCAAAATGCCTAAAACACATTTTACTTGGTAAAAGTGAAAGTGCCACCGATATGTTATCCCTCGTTCATAGTGACGTAAGTGGGCCCATATCTAGCTAGGCTAGAGGTGGATATGAATACTTCGTAACCTTTACGGATGTGGCATCGCGTTATGGTTATGTGTATCTTATGAAACACAAGTCAGGAAATTTTAGAGTTTCGACACGAAGTAGACAGATAGACAGGCTAAAGTATTAAACTGTCACGGTTAGACCATGGTGGAAAGTACTTAAGCAATAAGTTTCTCGACTATTTGAAAGAGTATGGTATTCTTTCATAGTGGACTCCTTCTGGAACACCTCAATTTGACGGTGTGTCCGAACAAAGAAACCGAATTTTGTTGGACATGGTAAGGTTAATTATGACTCGCTCTGAGCTGCCATTTTCCTTCTAGGGATATGCATTAAACAGTGCAATACTTATTTTGAATAAGGTTCCATGAAAAATCTGTTAGACAGACTTCATATTAGATATGAACAGGAAAGAAACTAGTTTTCTCATTCCTGAAGATTTGGGAATGCTGGGCATATGTTTGGATGATACCAAACTAGAACCCAAATCGGATAAATGTCTATTTGTAGGTTATCCTAGGGAAACCAAAGTATAGTACTTATACAACTCACAAGAGAACAATTTAATTGTTACTCTCCATGCGGTTTTCCTAAGAGGAATTCCAATATGCAGTGGTAAGTGGGAGGAAAGTAAAACTCGATGAAAATTATAGTAATACTATTCCAGGTACCGATTCTTTAACGGAACACAAACAGTTCATCAGGGATGAAAATGTACCACAATCTTCGAATACACAAGAACCGCGTAAGTTGGAGAGAGTCAGAAAATAACCTGGGAGGTATGGGTTTCTGATCTCACCTCATAAAGATGACAATCTTATTGAGGAATATGAACTGACTACGCATGAGGAAGTGGTACAAGGTATCGACTCCTTTCATGGCAAAGTATCATGAAATCCGAAATGGATTCCATGTATACCAACCAAGTTTGGACACTGGTTATTGTACCGGAAGGCATTGTGCCTATTGGTACTAAATGAGTCTTCAAGGAAGACATACATGGATGGCAAAATACAAACGTACAAAGCTAGGCTTGTAGCGAAAAGGTATCGTTATCAATATTGTGTCGATTACGACGAAACCTTTTAACCATTGCCATAATTAAATCCATTTGGATAATGCTTGCTACTGCTGCATGTTTCATTTATGAAATATGGCAGCGGAACGTCAAAATCGCTTTCCTTAAAAGGAAACCTTTTGGAGGATGTTTACAACATCCTGACGGTTTTTTCATACCAAAACAAGCAAACAAGGTTTGCAAGTTAATTCAATCCATTTATGGATTGAAGCAAGCATTGCGTTATTGGAACCAGCATTTTGATGTAATCATAATGGTATATGATTTAATTCAAAACGAAAATGATTCTTGTGTATATAAGAAGGTTAGTGGGAGTGCACTGACAATGATTGTCCTATATAATGATGACATATCATTTCTTGGAAATATTCCCATAATATAATCGGTGAAAGCTTGGCTTTCATAAAAATTCTCCATAGAATACTTGGGAGAGACAACCTTTATTCTAGGAATAAGGATCTACTTGGATAGATCTAAAAGTTGTTGGCACTCTCCGAGGACTCGTACATTGAAAGATATGTACGTGACCTGGTGTCTCATATGCTTTGAGCATAAGGAGTCACAATCAGGCCAATCCAAGTGATAGTCACTGGATTGATGTTAAGAACATCCTTAAGTATTTTAGAGGAACTAAGGATGCTTTCTTAAGCTATGGAGAATGAGAACTTAAAGTGACTGGATTCAGTGCTGCAAGTTTCCAAATCGACAATAACGACTGTAAGTCATAATAAGGGTACTATATAGTTTGAATAAAGGAACAGTGAGCTGGAAATCTTCCAAGCAAGATATTGTTGCCGAATAAACAACAAAAGCGGAATATTACTGCAGCTGAGGCAGCAAAAGAAGTAATTTTGGATCTGTAAAATTCCTAATTAGATTAGGAGTAGTTCTGTTAGCAGCTGAGCTAGGCTACAGCACAGGCTAAAGAATTAATGGTCTCATCAATGATCCAAGTATGTACTTCGACTATTTCATCTGATTCGTCAGATCATACATCGTGGCGATGTGATGATCGAATAAAACGCATCAGATGATAACATTTTAATCCGCTGACGAAAGCTGTTTCTCGGCAGAAGTTTGAGCGACCCGTACATAGTTCAGGTGTAGGACACTTGAGTGATTGGCTATAGGCCAAATGGGAGATTGTTGGACAATTATGACCCATAGCATCACTATTTGTACAGAACATGGTGTTGTTGTACAAATTAACTATGTGACAAAGGAAATTGCTCTTTTATCATTTGTAATTGGATTACCGGGATATATAAATGATAAAAGTCCATATGATTAGTTCCGGATTAATAAGATATGAATCAATATTAATCCACTAAGGTTTAATCATTAAAATATCCCTAGTTGTAGTATTATCGAGATTAGACATCGATAATGCGGAAAAGACTAGTATTGCACTTGTGCGTGTTATGGGAGCATAACAACATAGTTCTCATATATTTGGGTATTGGATACTCATGCAAGTGTAATAGGAGGTTGTGTTTACCGATGGTACAAAAACAGCTTCGCTCTGGATAGACCCCTCTGAATTCCATTGGTAGTATGACTATGTGTCTATGGGAATCCAAATCAGGGTAGGTGTATTTGGTCTTAACCTGAGACTTGCATCGCTAATACTTGCGACAATAAATATACTTTGGTTTTGGTCGTCTGGGGCTTTAACAGGTTCCGTTCACGCCTCTTCTGGTCATACTGAGAATCGTAGTGTATTGGGTGTGATGTCAAGATGGAAGTATCACTCCAGTCATATGGAGATGATGATCACGTAGGATACGGAACTAGTACTCTTTAGTACTGCAGTCATCGGGATAATATGACTAGGTCATGTTTATCCGATTATAGAGACTAATTACCAGAGATCCGATTTATGCTTCGTACGGGGCAGCCACAATTCCAGCCCCAAGCCTTGCATGTGACATCCGATACTGGATCTCAATACGCAATACTACGTATACTACGCCTGACACAGATTACATATTCCTTAAAAGAATATTTATGGAGAATTGGGTAGGCACAGTGCTTTGCTAGAAGCCAACCATGTCTTGTAAATCGGTAAGAACGTGGTACCATATACGCACGTATTCGGATATTCCGATGACCAGATTTACTGCCAATATATCCAGGGATCTCATGGATCGCTTCCCAAAGATTCGCCGATGACGTAAGACTCGAACATAATTAATCTGGGATTAATTAGATGAGAGAGAAAATTAATCTAGGATTAATTGCGGAGAGATTTTATTTGGGATAAAATACTATTTAAAGAGAGAGAACGATTAATTTGGAATTAATCGATAAAATAATATATTCGATATATTAAACGAAATTAGATTTCGACGCGAAATTAAAATTAGATTTTAATTCGGGCAAACGAATTAATTTAGAATTAATTCACGAGAGATATGAATAGTAATTTTTGTAGGCATAATTATTTAATTAAATTTGATTTAATTACGTCGCAACGGAAAATTCGTTAATTCGGAATTAACGAACCCGAGCCCGGAGTGTGTTTGCGGACCCACTCGGATTTTGAATTAAAGTGGGGCCCACACTTGTCACATTACCTAGTCAACTTTATCAACTTTTTGGTGATAGAAGTGGATGGGATTTGATGGTTGCTTGTTTCTTACACAAGCATTATTTAAGTTGATGTGATAATGACTTGTACCAACTTTTTGGAAAATTGGTAAATGGTATTTGATTTTTGAAATCAAACACACAACATATTCATTCCTTCTCTCTCTCTCAAAAACTGAAATGCATCTCTCCCTCTCCATCATCTTGCTTGGCCGAGAGTTGCAAGAAGTAACAAGGAAAGTTTTGTTGCAAAATTTTCCTTTGCTAGCACATAAAGATATCATTCAAAGGTGATATGGAAACATTTCCCATGAGTTTGGAATTCAAGATTCAAAGCTTGGAAGCTTGGAAGCTCAACATACATCAAAGAAAGCTTGGAGCAACAACCATGGAGGCAAAGTTTTGAACTTCTCTTCTACATCCAAAACTGATCATTGTAAGTATTTTCCGCATACTTTACTTTGCGTATTCACACATTTCATATGCTTAATTTGATCTTGGTTTGACCTAGAAAACCCAACAAATAAGGTATTTATGTCCACAAAAGTCACGTTTCTTGAGAATAATTATATGACAGACTTCAAACCTTAAAGGAAGATAATCTTGGAGGAATTAAAAACTAATGAGATCAGTCAACAACCTGCGAGGATTGTCGTTCCACAAATCAAAGAGACCACGTCTTCGAGTCAGAATATCTTACCACCTCGTCGTAGTGGGAAAATAGTACGACTAACTTCTCGATATAGAAAAGAAGGTGAAGCACAGGTTGTTATCTCTGATAATGGAAAACATGACCCATTGACATATAGATGTGCAATGGAAGATCATGACAAAGAGAAATGACTTGAGGCTATGAAACTTGAGATGAAATCCATGTATTCCAACTCAGTCTAGGAGGTTATAGATCCACCTGAAGGAATAACTTTTATAGGGTGCAAATGGATCTACAAAAGAAAGAGATGAGTGGACGGTAATGTAGAGACATTCAAAGAAAGGCTAGTGGCAAATGGTTATACCCAAAAAGAATGAGTTGATTATAAGGAAATTTTTTTCACCAGTTGCCATGCTGAAGTCCATTCGAATCTTGCTTTCCATTGCTACTCATTATGATTATGAAATTTGGCAGATGGATGTCAAGACTGTTGGAAACTATGTGACAAAGGAAATTACTATTTTATCATTTTTTAATTAGATTACTTAGATATATAAATGATAAAAGTCCTTATGATTAGTTCCGGATTAATAGGATATGAGACAGTATCAATCCACGAACAGTTTAATCATTAAATATCCATAGTCATAGTATTATCGAGACTGGACATCGATAATGCGGAATAGACTAGTATTGCACTTGTGCGTGTTATGGAAACTTAACGACATAGTTATCATTTATTTAAGTATTGGAAACTTATACAAGTGCGATAAGAGGTTCTGTTAGCCGTTAGATCGAGAACATCATCGCTCTAGATAGACCTATCGGAATCTCATTGGTAGTATGACTATGTGTCAATGGGAATCCGAATTAGGGTTGATGTATATGGTCTTAACCTGATACTTGCATCGCTAATACTTGCGACAATCAGTACTCTTTGGTTTTGGTCGTCCGAGGCTTTAAAAGTTTATGTGTACGCCTCTTCTGGGTTTACTGAGAATCGTAGTGTATTAGGTGTGATTTCAAGATGGAAGTGTCACTTCAGTCATATGGAGATGATGATCACGCAAGATACAGAACTGGTACTCTTATACACTGCAGTTATCCAGATAGTATGACAATGTCATGATTATCCGATTAAATAGACTAGTGCTAGTGATCCAATATAGGCTTCGTACAGGGCGGACACAATTCCAGCCCCAGGCCTAGCATATGACATCCGATACTGGATCGTAATATGCAATACATAGTATACTACGCTTGATAAAGATTATATATTTATCATTGAATATTTCTGGAGAATTGGGTAGGCACGGTGCTTTGCTAGATGCCAACTATGTCTTGTAAATCAGTAAGAATATGGTACGTGGTACGCACATATTCGGATAGTCCGACGACCGGATTTACTACCAACATATCCAGGAATCTCTTGGGTCGCTTCCTAAAGATTCACCGATGACATTTGACTCGAACAGAATTAATCTAGGATTAATTAAGAGAGAGAAAAGTAATATGGGATTAATTGCAGCAAGAATTTATCTGGGATAAAATTCGATTAGAAGAGAGAACGCGATTAATTTGGAATTAATTGATTAAATAATATATTGGATATATTAATTGAAATTAGATTTCAAAGCCGAATTAAATTGGATTTTAATTCGGGCGAACAAATTAATTTAGAATTAATTCGTGAGCGACTTTCGTAATAATTTCACGAGGCATTATTATTTAATTAAATTGGATTAATTACGTCCAACGAAAAATTCATTTAATCGGATTAAGCGAACCCGAGCCCGAAGTGTGTTGAGCAAGCCACTTGAATTTTGAATTAAAGTGGGTCCCACCAACTTAAATCACTAGTCTATCAAGTGTCAACTTGAGTGATGGAAGTGGTTGGAGGCATTAATTGCCTTTTCCCTCCAACACTTTTGCTTTTGCTTTTGGTAAAGCATATACACAACTTGTATGTAAAAGGTTTATTTATATTTTCCAAAAATTAAATAAATCATTTACCTTTTCAATTTCAAAAAGCAAAGCATTTAATGCTTCCTTTCATCTCACAAATCAACTCACATCAATCACTCAAATGTCACATCACTCAAATGACATGTGATTTGACGCTTGATGTGACTTGCGATTTGACGCTTGATTTGACTTGCGTGCCGCACTCGCATTCGAAATGTGAATGCGCTCGCAAACAATCCCGGGCTCGGGTTCACTAATTCCAAATTAATGAATTTTCCGTTGCGTCGTAATTAAATGATTACGCCTAGCGAAATCACTATTCACGTCGCTAACGAATTAATTCTAAATTAATTTGTTCACCTAAATTAAAATCTAATTTTAATTCCGCGTCGAAATCCAATTTCGTTTAATATATCGAATATATTAATTAATCGATTAATTCCAATTAATCGTTCTCTCTCTTTAATTGATATTTTATCCAGATAAAATATCTCCGTAATTAATCCCAGATTAATTTTCTCTCTCTTTAAATAATCCCAGATTAATTAAAGTGTGAGTCATACGTCATCGGTGAATCTTTGGGAGCGACCCATGAGATCCCGGATATGTTGGCAGTAAATCGGGTCGTCGGACTATCCGAACACGTGAGTACCCGTACTACGTTTACACCGATTCACAAGACAAGATTGGCCTCTAGCAAAGCGCCATGCCTACCCAATTCTCCAAAAACATGCTTACAGGAATAAGCGATCTATATCAGGCGTAGTATACGTGGTATTGTGTATTTCGATCCAGTATCGGATGATCACGTGCTAGGCCTGGGGCTGGAATCGTGTCTGCCCCGTACGAAGCACATGTCAGATCTCTGGTAACTAGTCTCTATATCGGATAAACATGACCTTGTTATTTTATCCCGATGACTGCAGTACTAAAGAGAACCAGTACCGTATCTTACGTGACCATCATCTCCATATGACTGGAGTGACACTTCCGTCTTAACATCACACCCAACACACTACGATTCTCAATATACCCAGCATTGGCGTACACAGAACCGGTTAAAGCCCTGGACGACCTCAACCAAAGTATATTGATTGTCGTATGTATTAGTGGTGCAAGTCTCAGGTTAAGACCAAATACACCTACCCTGATTTCGGACTTCCATAGACACATAGTCATACTACCAATGGAATTCCGAGGGGGTCTAATCCATAGCGAAGCTATTTCCTGTACCATCGGTAAAACACAACCTCCTATTACACTTGCATGAGTATCCTATACCCAAATATACGAGAACTATGTCGTTGTGCCCTCACAACATGCACAAGTGCAATACTAGTATTTTACGTATTTATCGATGTCCAATCTCGATAATACTCTGACTAGGGATATTTAATGATTTATCCTTCGTGGACTGATATTGTCTCATATCATTCTCAGTCCAGGAACAAATCATATGGACCTCCTATCATTTATATATCTAGGTGATCTAATCACAAATGATAAGAATGCAATATCCTTTGTCACATAGTTAATTTGTACAAAAACACAATGATCTGTACAAATAGTGACGCTATGGGTCATAATTGTCCAACAATCTCCCACTTGGCCTATAGCCAGTCACTCGAGTGTCTACCACCTGAACTATGTACAGTTCGCTCAAATTACTGAGAAAAGGCTTTCGTCAGCGGATTTGCATGATTATCGTCTGACGCGATTTATTCAATCATCACATCGCCACGATGTATGATCTGAACGTATCAGATGAATGTCCGAAGTATGTATCTAGATCGTTGATGAGACCATTAATTCTTTAGCCTGTGCTGACGCCTAGCTCAGCTGCCAACAGAACTATATCTAATCTAGTTAGATTTGTTTATTGACCCAGAAGGCTTCTATTGCCGCCTCAGCTGTAGAAATTAACCCATATTTGTTGTTTATTCGGTAACAGTATCTTGCTTGGAAGATTTCCAGCTCACTGTACCGTTATTCTACTGTATAGTACCGTTTGCGACTTTTAGTCTTCTTTATCGGTTAAGAAACTTGCTACAGTGATCCCAATCACTTCAAGTTCTCCTTCCCCTTAGTTTTAAGACAACATCTTTAGATCTCTAAGATACTAATGGATGTTCTTAATATCAATCCAGTGACTATCACTTGGATTGGCCTGTTTGTGAATCATATGCTCAAAGCGTATGAGACACTAGGTCGCGTACATTTTTCAATGTACGATTTCTCGGAGAGTGTTCTCGAAAGCCAAGCTTTCATCGATTGTTATTTATGGGAATATCATTTCCAAGAAATGACATGTCATCATTATTTATATAGGACAACCACTATCAGTGCGCTCCCACTAACCCTCTTATATATACAAGAATCCTTTTCGTTTTGAATTAAATCATAAACCATTATGATTACATCAAAACGATAATTCCTATAACCAATGCTTGCTTTAATCCAAACATGGATCGAATAACCTGCAAACCTTGTCTGCTAGTTTTGGTACGACAAAATCGACAGGATGTCTTAAACATCCTCCAAAAGGTTTCCTTTTCAGGAAAGCGATTTTCGGTCCAACTGTCATATTCATAAATGAAACATGCAGCTTTAGCAAGCATTATCCAAATGGATTTACTGTGGCAACAGGTAAAAGGTTGAATCGTAATCAACACAATATTGATAACGATACCTTTCCGCTAAAAGCCTAGCTTTACACGTTGGTATGTTGCCATCCATGTATGTCTTCCTTGAAGACATATACAGTACCAGTAGGCACAATGCCTTATGGTACATCAACTAGTTCTAAACATGTTGATATACATGGAATCCATTTCGGATACATGGCACTTTGCCATAATAGGGAGTCGATACCTTGTATCCCTTCCTCGGTTCTTGTGTATTCGAAGATTAATGGTATAGATTCATCATTGATGAACTATTTGTGTTCCATTAGGACTCGGTGCCAGGAACAGTATCGCTCCGATTTTCATCGAGTTTTACTATCCTCCCACTTACCACTGCATATCGGTATTCCCAATAGGAAAACCGCATGGTGAGCAACAATCTAATTGTTCTCAGGTGAGATGTATAAGTACAATACTTATGGTATCCCTTGGATAACCTACAATTGGCACTAATCCAATTTGGGTTTTAGTTTGGTATCTTCCAAACATATGGCTGGCATATCCAAATTATCAGGAATGTGAAACCTGGTTTCTTTCCTGTTCATATCCAATATGAAATCTGTCAAACAGATATTAATGGAACCTTATTCTAAATAAGTTCTGCACTGTTAATGCTTATCCGTTGAAGGAAATGGTAGCTCAGAGCGACTCATGATTAACCTTATCATGTTTAATAAGATTCGGTTACTCAGTCCAGACACACCGTCAAAATGATGTGTTCCGGGAGGAGTCCTCATTTGAAAGAATACTTTACTCTTTCAAGTATTTTAGAAACGTATTGCTTAAGTAATTTCCATTACGGTCTTACCGTAACGGTTTAATACTATAGCCGATCTGTTTGTCTATTTCGTGTCGAAACTTTAAAAGTTTCTGATTTGTGTTCTTCAAAAGAAACACATAACCCTTACGCGATGCCACATCTGTATAGGTCACGAAATATTCATATCTACATCTAGCCTAGCTAGACATGGGCCCACTTGCTTCACTATGAATTAGGGCTAACAGATCGGTGGCATTTGCACTTTTACCAAGTAACTAGTGTTTTAGGCACTTTGCCCAATAAACTAGATTCGTAGACTTTATTTGATTGGAATCAAATTAGTCCAAGTACCCACTCTTCAAAAGCGTGGATATACGATTCTTGTTTAATGTGTCCTAGACAACATTGCCACAATTAATTTCTGATCAAATCAGTTCGAGCTATTTATTTTTCATATATATATTTGAGATTTATTTATATTCATAATATAAATTCTGTTATTCACATCTAATGTGCTTATCTCAATATCATCTTTATATAATGAAACACTTTAGTGTTCTAGAATATAAAGGTTCACCCACAGCGGGTTAAACACTGACATAGAGATAATGTATCTAGTCAACTAGATACATTATAACAGTTTCCAAATTTAGGTACAAACCTGAGGGTAGTTCCTAAACTTAGGTATCTACGGTTAAAACAACGACTTTCATCCCGTTTTCAATTCGCAGATAAATCTCTAATGATGTCAGTATCCTGTTCAAAACAGATTCTGAACATCAATTCATATTTATGTATCACACTAAGTATTTAAAATCTAATTTTAACACTAGTGGTGGACATATTTTTGACAATAATATTTGAAGTCAGAGCCTTGCTCGTCTTCAATTCCTTCATGTCTGCTTTGTCCAAACGGCAGTCATGATTCCGCGATCCCGTTTGCCACATTTAAGCAGACATTTTGGGATATGTCCTTTATCTTCCCAGAAGATTATAATGATTTTGCCTTTGCCAGTTTCAACACTCCATAAGCCTTTGGCCAAGCCTCAGGTTTCTAGAATATCAAAGTAAGGTGCGCCTTGCGCTACTTGCGTAATTGAAAACTTTGACTATATCTCCTTGAGAATAGTCATTAATTCTCCAAGAATTATTATTGCAATTTTTTTATTTACTTCTAAAATCTAAGTATAGATTATGAAGATCCTTCAATTTCAATATCATACTTTAAGAATCTAATTCTTAGTTCTGATAAAGAAATTAAGGAGTCTATATGACAAGTATAATGGATTAAGCACTAAAGTTATCATTACATGAATATTCCAAATATCATGTTCTACTTATTTGCTTAACTCCATACTTAGGCCTCATTTGTTATTTTATCAAATAAATTAACTTATTAATTTTCCTGGACCATCCTGAAACTTTATTCCCAATTTGAAAATTAAACCATTTAAATACATTTTCCTAGGATTATGTATTAAACGGCAATCTTTCATTTTTATATCTTGATTCTAATAGTCCAATATTTAATCAATGATTTGTGGTACTATTTATTATAATGATTATAATAGTCCAACTATATAATCAAATATAATCTAAATTAATTAACCTCAATTACATTGATTACTATAATCCAATTATAAAATCAACTGTAAACTGAAATTAATTAATTCAAATATATTGATTAATATAATCCAATTACATATAATCAACTATAATACAGTCCAACTGTTATTAAAACAACAATTTAAATATTAGTCCAACTAACATTTAATCTAACGACGAAATAATTTGAATGAGCGCGTATGGCGAGTAATTGAACGAGTATTGCAAATTCAATTCTTGCCTCCCACTATTTTTCGGCGAGTCTCTAACCCTCTGTCAAGTACTCGGGAAACCGTGTTTCCTAGTGGGCTAGGATCCCGTTAAATATCACACAATCTTGACTTTGGCCAACAAATTGTATGATAATTAACTAGGTAGATCTCTAAGATCGATTGGATCCAATCCAATTCCTAGATCCGGTAGGGGGACATCCAAGTCCGAAACATATATCTTATATATGCCAATATATCCAATGTATTACCTAACATTTTTCCTCTGAATCAACTAAGCCTTGGCTTTGGCACAACAAACTTAGTGATCCCAGTCAAGCGTGACCCATTGACCATGGAAAGCTTCATAATGAATGTCGAGTGACAAGAAATGGTCTTGACTTTGGCCAACAAACCACAACTTGGACAAGACACCGATATGGAACAAAGCTCTCGTGATTCAAACACATCTTCGACGAACAAAGGGCTTGACTTTGGCCAACAACCCAATGCCAGTCTCGGATCTTGAGTAAGAATCACTCAATGGAAGGAAAAACGCTTGATATTAATTGAGGGTTTTTCGCGTGCAAATTGGCAACCAATTTATTATCTTTGTTAAGGTCTCATCATCATACACCCTTAAACATGCATTCTAAACACATAATAAAGCGCATATGAAATAAATAATAATGATATACGGATGGATACTTTACATTGATCCTAGATCAAATCTCTCTCTTTCTCTCTCCAGCTAGCACATGTATTTACTTCTACCGTTACACTACACTTCTAAAGAAACCTCATTTACATTGAGGGGAATATGTGAGAAGAGAATACAAAGAAATAGGAGAAGTATAAATGATACTAACAAGTTAATAAAATCTGAACTTGTAACAATTTAGTAAATCTGATAACTTGTTGATATGTTTGACTTGTTTCTTTGTAATACTAGAATGGTTACTTACTGAGGATTTAAAACTCACACCAAACCAGTTTGCTAGTTTTGCAGGTTGGCTTCCAGAATAGTTAACCACGACAGCTTTGGAAGTCATACTCGAGAACTCAAGCTGCAGTCACCCTTGCAAGTGTCCTGGGAGAAGTTTTAGAAGTTTAGGACATTTGATTTATTATTTTATTTGTTGTGCTGAGCATGCTGTTTGTAAATAGTAAGTAAATATTTTGATTTCTTATGATATTGTGGGAAGAGCTCTTGAGTCATGATTTTGATGTGTTGGGTGGACTTGAGGTCCATTTTGATATATGATGTTTATTTCAAGTTCATTTTGATGTTGGACTGAGATACAGGTTGTCCAATTTTAGGACACATCATGTCGGATTCTCGTAAATTTAGAGGCTTATTGAGATGGATCAATCTTGTTTCCTGCCAGTAACATCCTCTATCTAGCAGGGTGTTACAATTCAAAACAAATCAGTAAATATCAAATCAATTATCGTGAGACTTGTTTCAAAGATCGGGTCTACCACTCGATCTTCCATATTATGACTCACTATCAGAAATCCATGAGGGTGGGCTCGAATCTACTCACTTGTTAAAAAATGTTCTTGATAAAATTTTCTACTCATTTTTCTCTCTTTTCAATCTCATTGAAAAGATGAGAAAGGAGGTTTGGGTTCGTTTGTGAAGAGAAAAGCTTCCTATTTATATTTAAGATTTAGGTTAATTAAATATACATTTACAAAATTAACCCTAACCCTAATCACACATATAAATATTAGCCAATGGTATTTTTGTCACAACAAAATTATTAATTTCAAAATTAAATATAATATCAAATATCATTTAATTTGAAATTAAAATTTAACATATAACTTATATCATGATATAAATTACATATTTGATTTTGAATTAAATCAAATTAAATTTAAAAATCAAATCCTATATTAAATGATTAGCTAATAATCATTAATATAAAAACTATATATTAAACACTTTAATATATAATTTCATAGTGTGACATTATATAATTATTAATCAAATTAATTATTATATGAATAAATAATTCTCAATTATTTAATAATTTTCAAGTGAGTTCATAATTGGACTATCTAATTATTCCATGGATTCCTATAATGTAACGAGCTAACACGGAGACCAAATGGACTTACAGATCCGAGCTCCAATAATCTCGAAATATTAATTAAAACTCTTTAATTAAATATTTTGAATAATTAACTTTAGGTTATTCCACTAAAAACCTAAAGCTGCACTCTCGTTAAATTTTAAGGGTTTGATGCCATGTTAGAGAAATTGGCAAGCTAAGGGATGCTTTTAAGTGTTTAGTAAACAAATAATAGTATGGTATGATGAAATATCCAAAATTTAGGAATCTTGAGTATTGGGTTAAATAAAGAAAATGAATATATTAAAATTTGATTGATGATGAGATGGTGGTTTAGTGTATGCGAAATTGAGTGTAATAAGATGTGTTGTGTATAGGTGATGCATTTGGGTATGGAAGACTTGAGGAAGCAAGCTTAAAATCCTGAAAAAATGGGTTCGTGTCGCGACGCACACTAGAAAAATTTCATGAACATGTTTATGGAATTTTGAGCGTCACGACGCGCAAGGCTTTGCGTCGCGACGAGTGACCCAAAACCATCTTAAATCAGTTTTAAACCATTTTGGTTTCACCCTAGCATGTTAGAGGCCACCCTAAGGGTCGAGTATCAACTCGTATATATATATTACATCTTGATATAAGTAAGATACCTATCGGAGTGATAACAATCACTTAAATAAGTAAATTTAGCCTAATCCCGAAGTACGTTTCTTGGTCCATTTCTAATCTAGTTTATCAAATGTAAATCATCACAGGATTTATAATTTTCTTCGGTAAAGTAATCAGTGCCAGTCAGATTCTAAACCAATGAGTGGACACTTTCCTTTTTACTTGATATTCATTTCGTATTTTTCATATCAGACTTATTTTTATGCTTTTAGGGCGGTTGTTGATTTTTACTGCAGTTATTACATGTAAGATTATTATTTAAGATATGTTTGAGAAAGAAATATTTTCAAAGTATGATATTATGTCTTTGAGACATGGGGGGAAAAACCCACCTCAGTATGTAACTTGGTAAAGACATGGAATTGACGGATGACATATGCACATTTAGAGGACTGGGGGGACGGCGATACGTAACACCCCCATATCCTAGTTCAGGACTAGTGATGGAAAATGCCCCTAGATCCTAGTTTCAGAGCTTGGTGGGTAGCATAGATCAGCACCCACAGTTCTAGTTCAGTGATTTGGGGGACGACGATACGTAACGCCCCAAGACCACTAGTTTCAAGGACATGAGTGGCATGCTTTGGGGTAGGGGTGAGCAAAACCGGTTTCGGTTCCGGTTCCTAACTAAGTGGAACCGGAACCTACCCAGTTAAATATGGTACCCTATTATTCGGTTCCAATTCGGTTCCGGTTCGGTTCCGGTCCGGTTCCGAATTACCCTATTAACTTGAGTCTTGAACTGTTATTTATTGAATTTTGAATGTGTTCTGCATTTGAATTATGTTGTTTATTTGTAATCAGCTATTTTAAATAATTTAATAAATTTTTCAGATGGTGTCATTCGCATTCTGTCATCATTTGAATTATGTTACAGAAGAAACATGAAGAAATGAGAAATCCTTCGTTTCTTAATTACAAAAACAGAGGATAGACCTTTCAAACATTCTGAAATCATTCAGCAATACTTTTGAATCTTTGATTGCTAGCAAACTTAAATTATTAAATTATTTGAAAATCATAATCCATACAACTTTCAAAATTTACTTAATTATTTCATAAGTTTCTCCATTTTGGCAGCATAAAAAAGCAGGTGGGTCATTGCCTTTTCAGCTAATCATAAAGTTGATTGAAAAACAACTTAAAACAAACAACTTTCAATTGACAGGAATTTCATGTCCCTCAGCTTTGCCACAAACTTTGCCACAAACTTAGCAGGTTCTGATTCTAGAAAGGAGACACAATATGAAATAGCAGCAACATAAAACATCAAACAGCAGCAACAGCCAGCAGCAGAATGCCAGAAAATACAGATTGATAGTAACTTCAGTTAAGACTTTCTCGGGCTCCTCTTCTTCTTTAGAATTAGTTGGCACCTACTGCAGTTCAAGATTTGAAAAGCCAAGTATATAAACTTCTCAAGACACCTAAACATAAAAGCCCACTAACAAGAAACAAAAAAAAATAGAGATAATGGCACACGATTATAAAGAGCAATGTTTATTGAAAAATGTCATCACAAGCATCACCACTGAAAAGAAAAAAAAATCCACGAAAAATTCCTCTTGACAAATTACATGCCAATTTTCCATCAAACTACTAATCATCTTCTCATAGTTACACAAACAATAAATCTTGGCCAAAAAGTTGCCCATCTATCCATCCAACTTCTACAAATAGTTAATTTTCTAGAATCCAAGCATTACCAAGTATATTTTCCTTTCGCGAACCTATATTAATCCAGTCTCATTCAGTAATGATGCAGAATTGCAGACCGGGCGAATACACACCAAGCGTGAAAATCAGACTACTCTTTTAATGACTACTTCCAAAACCCATTGCATTTATACACCCACACAAACCCCTACCTCACTTCCCAAATTCAGAAATTCAACATTTTTTTTCCTTAAACTGCATGTAAATTTAGGGATAAGGGAATGAGTTAACTGGTTTAGAATTAAATTATAAACTTAATAACTTAATAACATGTAAAAGGAGGGGAAGAATGCAATCACCTGGGAAGGACGCAAGTCGCAGAGGAAGAGAGACGTGAAGACACAAAGTAACGGAAACGATCGAAATCGAACTGGTGAGTGGTGAGAAATTTCTGTCTTCTGTGATACTTTGAGAGTGAGAAGAGAAATCAAATGTTACGACTGCCGAGTGATGGTTTAGATTTAGGGAAAAGGAATTAGGGTTGCTGAGTGTTGGTTTAGATTTAGGCAAAATGAATTAGGTTAGGGTTGCTGCTGCTGAAGCTAAGTGATGCTTTTAGAATTAGGGAAAAAGATAGGGTTGCGATTTAGGGAATGACCGAATGAGTTAAATAAGGTTCCAAATTCGGGTATATAATCGGGTATCTAATCGGGTTAATAATCGGGTATTAAATTAGGGTATCAAAATCGGGTATCTAATCTGGTTCTGAAATGCGGTTCCGGTTCCAGTTCTATGGTCCGGTTCCGGTTCCGATTATTCTGGAACCGGAACCGGACCGGTTACAACCGGTTCCTTGTATTTGGAACCGGAACCGGACCGATTACAACCGGTTCCGGTTCCAAACCCGGTTTTCCGGTCCGGTTCCAATCGGTTCCGGGTAGACCCGGAACCGTTGCTCACCCCTACTTTGGGGGTTGGCGATACATAACTCCTTAAAGTCATGGATTTACATTCCTGGCTCTAGTTAGGCGTATGAGGGGACGATGATACGTAACGCCCCCATACGTCAGGTTTTCAGAGACATAGACTAGTTTTTAGAAACGGTTTTAAGATACAGTTTTTAGAAAAAGTTCCAGAGAAAGGTTTTCTAGAAATAAAGTTTTTCAGAAAAAAGCAGTTTATAAGAGATTTCCAGAAAAACAGGTTTTAGAAAAGTTTCTAGAAAGAAAGAAGTTGTTCTCAGTTTACAAAAGAGATTTCAGAAAAGATTTTTCAGAAAAGAGTTCAGAGTTTTCAGAGCAGAAATGAGTTTTTCATATTAAGCTATTTCTTGAATTTTGGTTTTAAACCAAATATTTTCATAATAGTATTTCTGCTTTCGTCCACTCATTTAGATCGTACAACGATCCAACCCCCCATTCCCAGTGTTTCATTTTGCAGGTTCTTGGTGGACGAGTTCGGGAGGACGAATACCGATGGCAGTCACTAGGGTATGGATTCCACCAGTTCAAGTCAGAGAGAGTGAGAGTCCAGTCAGAGTCAAATAGAAGTAATATATCATTCATTTGGTTATGCGATAGTCATTTTAGAAGTTAAAATGTTTATCATTACAGTCGTAAAAGTAAGAGTTATTGAGTATATGGTTATTAATGTTGAGTTTGTATATTATGTTGTTAAGTTTGGGCTACGGTCCCATACATAAGATAATTAACAGAGAAAATAGTATTAGTAATATTTATGGTTAGGAAGTCAGAGGCTTAGGGGAATAGTACGGCCTATTCCCTGCCGGTAACATTCCCCCAGATCGGGGATATTATAAAGATCGTATCAGAGCATGGTCTATGGAGTCAATGACCGTAGTGGGCATTGTATTGGGGTCTTGTATACATAGTATACCCGAGATACTAGTATGTGAGGCACTGCCTCTCCAGTATCTGATCCTCGAGTACGTCATCAAAGTTTTATGGACAGGTTACTAAGAGTTCCTGAGCTATTCAAGTATCTTTCCTTAGAAACAACTATATTCTTTGAGGAGCCTTTTGTAATCATTCTGACTTATTAGAAGAAGTTCAAATTTAGCTATGAATCAGAAACTTCGGTACTAAGAAAAGTTACCCTAGAGAGTGGGAAGCGAAAGCTATAAAAAGTGGGAAGATATGCACAGATAAGTATCTAGAGATGGGAAAAGTAAAGAGACCGAATAAGATAGTAAAATCCTAAGGATATCCACCCAGATAAGTAGAAGGAGAAAAAAAAAAGCTAGAAAGAAAGGTAAATGATAAAGACATAGATGTTTAAGTAATCACAATCACATAGAGGAAAAGATATAGAAACAGATAAGTAAGAAGGTACATAACCTTAGTACTAAGGAGAATAGAACAAGTTTGAACAAGAGTAAAATGTTGAATGAACCTTACTAAAATCCCTTCTTTTCTACTAAAATTTATTTTCTCATTAGAAAAATCCTTCAGGTAGACCGATAGCCATAAGTATCTTTTATAGATAACAAGTTTCCCCCAAATAGTGAAAATTGTCAGAAACATATTAGAAGTAAAAGATCAGGATTAGTCAATGGAATTTCTAGTAAAACCAAGCTATCACAAAAGATGTAGAAGTTCTAGATACCCAAACTCAGATCCGTGAGCAAGTAAAATGAAAGACGTAAAGATAAGTGACTAGTTACCTTAACTAAAGAAATCGAGATACGATAAGATCTGACTTATCAAGATCTTCATCTCTCAGCTATACCAGTCAAAGAATCGACCCTGACAGAGTCTATCTCATACCAATCTTACATGACTAATAGACTCTACCAGGGCATAAAGTATTAGAAACAAAGACGCTGACACCCATTGAGACGTAGATTACTACTCCACCCTTTATCAGCCGAGATAAAGATAACCGTAGGAAAATTCGATGAAGATTTAACCTAAGTCATGAAAAAAAAACACATAATGATAGACCATCGAGGGAAGAACTAAGAATGATTTAAGAGATAGAAAAGAAATAACCCGACTCAAGCCAAGTGGATAAGTTAGAAGTACCTGTGGGAATCCATAGATTTGTGCAATGCTAATAGATATTCTTGAAAGTTTAAAAAGGATAGATTTATGAGATGGGAGACAATTAGGAGTTAATAAAGAATACTAGCATGAATAATAAGATTATACAGTATAGCTGCAGCTTATAGTAAGAGCAAAGATCAGATATAAGAAGTAGTCAATAGAAATAAGCCACCATTAACCTTGGAAGCATAATATGGAACTGAAGAATTAGTTATGCAAACAAATAATAAAGAACGCTACGTGAAGCAATAAGGAAGTCCAGTATAATAAGCATGAGACAGTAATATAAATAGGAACCTTAACATAGTTGATCAGAATTACAGAAACCTTAAGATTTGAGGTAGTCGACACAGATTCTGATAGTATAAATGATAGCTCTTCTATCCAGTAATTCCAACTAGAGAATGGTCTAGACACCAGACCATTGTTGGAGTTGGATAGTTGGCATAAATATGTATTTCCTAGATCTTTAAGGAAAACAAGTATTCACCCCTAAAATTAGAGTTTAGCAAAAAACTTGGATAAGTAAAGAAGAGCATCAAATAGAATAGATAGACCACGAGATAGTTAGACAGCCGAACCATTGAGTTCAATGAAGCATATATAAGAAAAATATGAAATGATAGTCTGAAGTCGTGGTGAGTTGAGCCAAATATAGGAATTACTATTGAATTGAGAACCTTAAGAAGACAAAGAATTAAAAGCATAAGAAACCAAAGAAGATAATTCTCAGGAATGCAACATAAGTAATTTATAAGAGTCTTATCATATTATAATGAAAGAACTAGTAAAAGAACGACACCTGAATAAGGATTTAATAGAGGTATTCTACCAATCAATGTTGATGAAGTTCCCAGTGGGGTAAGGATATAAGGAGTTCAAAGGACAAAGATGAGAAGAGAATCTAAGTAGTGGAGTAGACTTCATAAAGAGGAATAACATATAGAGTATAACAGGATTTTGAGAAAGAATAAAGACTTAAGAGGGTTAAGCAATTGAAACTAGTAAAAATGGGTATAAAAGCAACATGATAAAGTATTTAGAGAGTATGATTTTAGAGAAGGTTCATGATAAGAGGTAGTATAATCGATATTCGGGAAGTGAATCAAGAGTGAAGTTGAAAAAGGAGACAACTCAGATAGTACTTAATAGAAGTATCTTAGTGGGGGAGCTGGAACTAGTAAACATAGGAGTCCCAGATTTATAGATGAATAGAACTCGCAACCACTGTATGGGTAGCTGATGAGATCACCACCATCAGGTAGGCGTCAGAATCGATCCTCACCCTCCCAACCGTTGATAGATCGCGGCAACAGAGATGGATCACGATATTCACCTCAAAGTTGCCCCATAAAATAGATGAACCCATAAAAGATACCAAACCATTAGATTATAGAAGTTTCAGGCATAGAATGAAGTAGGATAAAAGATGAAAAAAACACTAACCATAAGATTTGAAAGTAAAACTATCGAAGTGAGACAATATGAGAAGAATACATAGTAATCGAAAAAAGAAGTACATCTTAGTGTTGGATTAAAACTCAAGTTCTATTACGTTTTAACTCTTGTGATCTCTGAGAAGTAGCTAGCCATAGTTTAAATTAACCAAACCACACGGGTTTGGGATAGCCTTAGCCACAATGAATAAATCATCAAGGTATAGTATGCGTAAATGGACCTCAGGTAAAGATAAGATTTACAAGTAATGCAACCAAGCATAAAGAACAAGTCGTGATAAAGACAGTAATCGTATCGTTCTAGTAAATGAATCAATGGTGTAGAAGAGTAAACTAGGACAATATAACCAATGCGAACATAGTAATAAAGAACATAGCTTTAGTATAAAGGTGTATATAATCCGGCTTAGTATAGATATCTTGCCCCAGAACTTCTTAGCCAATTAAGAAGAATCACCAGATGAGAACTACCCTGATATAACATTTTAAATATGAGAAATATTATGGGACATTCAAAGTACTTGGAGAGGTTAGTTATAAGTTATGAAGTCTAAAATCACAGAGAAAAACGTAAATGCGGGAACTCAAAAGAAGAAGATTATAAGTAAAGAAGGTTTAGAAGGATGGAAAGTAGAGAGGTCAAATAATAGGTTACGATAAGATAATAAATCTTAAGATAAGGTATATCTTAGAATATCTGAAGAAACCAAGGTATACACAGGTCAAGGGAAAGTGAAGGTTATTGGTTAGAACATAAAGTACTATGGGAATACTTTAAACATGAAAAATAATAGAAGTTCCTAAGGATATTAAAAGTTATTATTGCCATTGCAAGAGGTATTAAGGGGGTTTCAAAATCAGAATGGAACTAAGATAAGTAATAGGACAGACTAGAAATATAGTATAATTTTTGAAATGATAACTCATGTAGATAGATGTAGATAAAGAATGTTGAATATAGTTGGAAGTTTTAGAAATAAAGTTCCTGCGATTTATAGAGATAATGGTAGTATGATGATAAATGTATAGTATTGAACAGAGAATCATGGAGTGAGATTAAGGAATTATCTTTCAGTTAGGTACTCAAGATATTATTCATTAAGGCCTATGAACTTTGGAGTAGTATGCATAAGTATGACAAGAGATTTCCATATATTTTAGTATTAAGATCTCGAACAAAAGATCATAAGGAAAATTAAGAAAGATAAGGATAGTCAGAGATATGGATATCCTCGACCAGGATAAATCTACGAGTTGAGCCCATAAAGGATTCAAGGAAGAATCCTATTCAATGGGGGAGAATTTGGAACGGTCGGAAATCCTGACTACTGTTACATCGTGAGATGAGTGTTACGTAATATAAATTATTTTTGAGCACATATACATTCATGGAATGACTTTGGGGGCAATCAGTGAATTCCTCGAAATTCCGACTCGAAACTGTATAATGTTCCGCTCCGGACAGCCCATGGTATTTGGGCCATAACTTTTTCATAAAAACTCTGATTTTTATGAATTTTATATCTTCGAAAATCTGAGATCGAGATCTATAATTTCCGCGTTGAATATTTATCCAAATTCGGAGAGAAACTGTACAAAAATACATATCAAAAATTTAGATGAATAGTGACTTCAGACCTAACTAGAAGAAGAAGAAGAATAATAAGAAGAAGAAGAAGAAGAAGAAGCAATTATGGGAAACTTGGAAGAATGAAGAAAACAACAAGAAAAGAGGTAAAACTCATTTGCCCAAAAACTTGGATTTTTATATTTTAAGGGAATGATGCCATGTTAGAGAAATTGGCAAGCTAAGGGACGCTTTTAAGTTTTTAGTAAACAAAGAATGGTATGGTATGATGAAATATCCAAAATTGGGAATCTTGAGTATTGGGTTAAAGAAAGAAAAATGAATAGATTAAAAGTTGATTGATGATGATATTATGGTTTAGTGTATGTGAAATTGAGTGTAATAAGATGGGTTATGTATTGGTGATGCATTTGGGTACGGAAGACTTGAGGAAGCAAGCTTAAAATCCTGGAAATCTGGTTCGCGTCGTAACGTGTACTAGAAAACTTTCAGGAACATGTTTCTGGAACCATCTCAAATCAGTTTTAAATCATTCTGTTTTCACCCTAGCATGTTAGAGGCCACCCTAAGGATCTTATATATATATATATATATATATATTATATATATATATATATATATATATATAAGTAAGATACCTATCCCAGTGATAGCAATCACTTAAATAAGTAAATTTAGCCTAATCTCGTAGTACGTTTCTTAGTCCATTTCTAATCTAGTTTATCAAATGTAGATTATTGCAAGATTCATAATTTTCTTCGGCAGAGTAATCAGTGCCAGTCAGATTCTAAACCAGTGAGTGAACAATTTCCTTTTTACTTGATTTTCATTTCGTATTTTTCATATCAGACTTAGTTTTTCGCTTTTAGGGCGTTAGTTGATTTTTACTGCAGTTATTACATGTAAGATTATGATTTAAGATATGTTTGAGAAAGAATTATTTTCAAAGTATTATTTTATTTCTTCAAGCATGGGGGAAAACCCACCTCATTATGTAACTTGGCACATACATGGAATTGATGGATGAAATGTGCACATGTAGAGGACTATGGGAACGACGATACGTAATGTACCCAGATTCTAGTTCAGGACTAGGGATGACAGATGCCCCTAGATCCTAGTTTCAGAGCTTGGAGGGTAGCATAATCTGCACCCCTAGTTCTAGTTCAGTGGCTTGGGGGACGGCGATACGTAACGCCCCAAGACCACTAGTTTCAGGGACAAGAGTAGTATGATTTGGGGGACGATGATACGTAACGCCCCAAAGTCATGGATTTGCACTCCTGTCTCAGAGACCAGTTTTTAGAAATAGTTTTAAAATACAATTTTGAGAAAAAGTTCTAGATAAAGGTTTTCTAGAAATAAAGTTTTTCAGAAAAAAGTAGTTTATAAGAGATTTCCAGAAAAGCAGGTTTTAGAAAAGTTTCCAGAAAGAAAGAAGTTGTTCTCAGTTTACAAAAGAGATTTCAGAAAATATTTTTCAGAAAAGAGTTCAGAGTTTTCAGACCAGAAAGGAGTTTTTCATATTAAACTATTTCTTGAATTTTGGTTTTAGAACCAAACATTTTCATAATAGTATTTCAACTTTCGTCCACTCACTTAGATCGTACAACAATATAACCCCACATTCCTAGTGTTTTGTTTTGCACGTTCTTGGAGGACGAGCTCAGGAGGACGGATACTAATGACAGTCACTAAGGTATGGAGTCCACCAGTTCAAGTCAGAGAGAGTGATAGTCCAATCAAAGTCAAATAGAAGTCATATATCAATCATTTGGTTATGTGATAGTTATTGTAGAAGTTAAAATATTTATCATTACAGTTGTAAAAGTAAGAGTTATTGAGTATACGGTTATTAATATTGATTTTGTATATTATATTGTTAAGTTTGGGCTACGGTCCCATACATAAGATAATTAACAGAGAAAAGAGTATTAGTAATGTTTATGGTTAGGAAGTCAGAGGCTTAGGGGAATAGTACGGCATATTCCCTGCCAGTAACATTCTCCCAAATCGGGGATGTTACATAAGGCTTTTTTCCGGTTGGGTAGCTGATAAGTCAAGAGGTTGTTTGGTATGCCTCTCTTTGTGTATGAGCCTGAGAAGTTAATTGCGTCATTGGCCCAAGTCTGGTTTGGGTACTGTTTGGAGGGATTGGGCTATATATGATATATGGCATGAAGTAAAAAGTTGAAATTACCTTTGGCCCAAATTTGGCCCCTACAGTTTGTCCCCTACTCTATAAGTCAAAGAGTCATTGGCTTGGAGAGTATTCGATGAGTATGTCGTCTGGGGTAAATGTACCTGGATGTTGTTATCGTTTGCTCATGTCAAAGGTCATACAATGTTGATGGAGCTAAGTAAATTTCTCAGATGATCCTCAGTCAACCAGTTCTTGTCGTTGATGTCATTTGGACCAGAAAAAGGTCAACCCTTGTTGATAAAGCTAAATAAATATCAGTTATGACCCTCAGTCGACCAAATCTGGAAGTTAATGTCGCTTGGACCCGTCAAGGGTAATATCATGTTAATGGAAACAAATAAATATCAGGGATGACCCTCAATCGACCAGATTCACGTATTGACTCGTCATGAGCCTTTGGGGAATGTTCCCGTCGACTGGACCAGATGAAGGCCAATATAATCTCCAGTCGAAAATTAATTTTTTATTATAAATTATAAAATTAAATATCTTTATTATTAATTTTATATTAAATAAAAATCTATTACAATAAAAATTTATATTATAATTTTATAAGAATTTTTTATTATAATCCGACAAAGTGTGTGTATGTATATATAAAAGTTAAAGATTTTTAAAATTCTAATAGAGTTATATGAGACATAATCTCTACAAGTATTTTTTATTACATATTATAATAAAAATAATATAGTATAATATTCTATTAAAAAAAATATGTGTAACACATAATCTGAACAATTAATATTTTTATTATTAAATTTTAAAATTAAACTAATTTATTATTAAAATAAAAAACCTATAACAATATAAAATTATAATCTCTTATTAAAATAAGAAACCTAAATAACAGTCGCCCACAAAACCTAACAAATTTTTTAGATTTCGAATATATTTTTATTTTATTTTGAATTATTTTTATAATTTTTTATTTCATGGATTTTTTATTATTTACTATGCTTAGGATGTAGACTCCGACAATTAGCCATTGCATAGTGAATTGAAATATTATTTAAGAACTAAGAGATAAACGAATAAGGTATAAATATTACATGTAAATAAATCAATTACCTCATTAAGACTATAAAACCGACAAGATCCGGAGATATAAGTTAAATATTTTTAAATTTTTTAATAGAGTTACATGAGACCTAATCTTTATAATTAATTTTTTATTACCTATTTTAATAAGAAGACATAATATAATTTTCTATTAAAATAAAGAATATACATAGCACATAATCTCTACAATTAAAATTTTTATCATTAAATTATAAATTTAAAATAATAAATTATTAAAATAAAAAACCTATAACAATATAAAAATATAATCTCATATTTTAAATAAGAAACCTAAATATCAGCCGCCCACAAAACCTAGCCAATTTTTTGGATTTCGGGTCTATTATTATTTTATTTTTATTATTTTTATAATTTTTTATTTCATTAATTTTTTATTATTTACTGTGCTTAGGATGTAGACTATGACTATTAGTTATTACACAGTAAATTGAAATATTATTTGAGAACTACGACATAAATAATTAAGGCAAAAATATTACGTATAAATAAATCAACTATCTCATTAAGACTATAAAACCGACAAAATCTGGAGCATTTACAAGGTCAATACCTAAAATATATGCTCAACATGCACAAAGTGATGGCCATGTACTAGTTTATTTAAATGAAAAATATTATAATTGAATCACTTATTAATTATATCAATATTAAATAATTTATTATTATAATGAAAATATTTTAACTAATAAATTAATTATTTTCTAAAAAAATTAATCAATGCTTAAAACACATTACATACAAAGATAATTTTTCATGAGTTTGTTCATGAAAAGATACGATTGAGGGTAAATCAAAAATAAAAAAAAAATGAATTAGGAAGTTTATCATGAAACCCGAGCCAAACCCGAGTTTCGACATCAAGCTGACTTGAATTTTGGCACCGAACTCTGCCAAGCCAGACACCGAGCCTTGCAAGGTCATAGCATTGAACTAGACCCGACTCGATCGCATATCATGACATTGCCCTCAATTAGGGGTGTGCATCGGTCGGTTAATCCTTGATTTTTTAACCAAACCGAAAATTTTCGGTTAAGTAAATGTGTAACCGATTTAACCATATTATGACACATAACCATTAACCAATTTAACCATTATATTTCGGTCAGTTTTGGTTAATTCGGTTATTAACCAATCCAACAAATAAAAATTCATCAAATCAACATTCAACAAAGTAATTTAACACAAATATAAATTCATATTCATCAAATTTAATATTTAACCCAATATTATGAAATTTTGGGTTTCTTAATAGCCAATAATTTAATAATTTTTGGTTTTAACAATTTATCTAACAATCGGTCTATGAAATGTTGTTATTTACTTATTTAGGGTTTTGAAGCATGTATATATTTCGGTTAATCGGTCGGTTCGGTTATACGAATCTCATAACCGTAACCGAACCAAATAACCGAAAAAGTTAAAATTTTAACCGTAAAAACCGAATTAATCACAATAACCGAACCATTATAAAAAAAATGGGTCGGAACGGTTCGGTTAATCGGTTAAAATCGATTAATGCACACCATACCCTCAATGGCAACTTATTCTATCTAAATTAGACAATAATTACATTATTTCAAAGGTCAACAAGAACACACTTCATGTTTTATTTATATTTCACATGCTCAGTCATATCTACCACACACACATTTACCTCCAACACAATCAAACCATTATCATGATAATTATCAACTCCAATAAATGCCTCTCTTACCACATTTCGACCACATATATCTTAAATACTTCACACCATATATTAACCATCAACGTTAATATATGGTGTGAAGTTAATACAACACACTTCATGTTAAGTTTAGACATTATCTATATTACAAATAATGTTATCCAAACCCCACATTATCAAATGCATCAACACATAATCGGCCAAGAACTCCCCAAGATTTGTTCATGCTACATTCGCCCTTACAATCCTTAATCATTTATTCTAAGTTCATTACACCATATTTATAT